>NQII01000089.1:904530-1169363 GCA_002778355.1 Clitarchus hookeri
CCACTCAGTTTAATAGTATTTTGCATAAGAACTATTTATTACTAGGCATTACCAGCACGCCTATTTTCTCTCTGTTTTATTCGTATTACTTATAAATGAAAGATTATAATTGATAGACAGAATATAAGTAAAAGTTCAATAAAACCAAAAATAAGGTACTTTCATGTTAACGCAAGTATAAAATGCTTGTGACACAGGCCACATTTGGGAGACAAGCAAACACATAATACACGGGTGATGTTCCCATGGTTTTATTAAAAACGTCTGAAGGTACTGCGAACAGACTATTATATTAATAACAGATATTTGTTTACACACAACCATAGTGGTGCCCGCCAGCTTAGTTGGCGAGTGAGCTCTTATCACATACTTCTGCGTGATAACAGTAATATATCTAGTAAGAGCAACTGCTGAACTCGCGACTGATGTAATTTATGGCTCCACTAATTTTATGTACCGCTGCTGGAATTCTTGGAATGTTACTCTCCCCTCAACAGCCACCATCCGTCTACTTAAGTGGCGTGCACTGTAATTATTATGACTGCCTTACAATTACGTAGGTATTCTAACAAAATGTAATTTCTTACGCAATCAGAATATGGAAATGCGCTTAAATTTTGATTTTAAATATATTATATTGAATTGACATTTTTTATCATTTAAATAAGTACATTTTAGCAAAATATTTTACAGTGTTACAAATAATGTAATCTTCTTTCATGTACTGGATAAATCGTACTTTTTCTAACAATTTTGGTAGTAGTTGTACTACATTTTAATAAGTTGTGCATGTTGTACTACGTTTTAATAAGTTGTGCATGTTGTACAGTCCGGTGCAGTGTTCCATTTGAAATCACTCTACTTCAACCTAAATAGGACATCATATGTACTACTAGTTCACGGCTAAGGAGGCTGGCCTACCTGGATATCTTTTCCGCGTTTGAGGCCGAGAAGCGATAAGGGCGACATTGCCACACGAATCTAATGCGCCATCACCTATACGCTACATTGGAGTACTCGGAAAAAGGTGTTTCTGATGTGCGTGATGTCTTCAAAGTACAACGAAGGCACACTAATCGCGGAGGCTTAATCCAAGTGCAAAATGACGGGAAATTATTTAATGTGCAGACATTTTGAGCGCTTTTCTTAGACTATTGCATCAGCAGGTCCAACAATGCACCATCGGACGTATACTTTGAGATTTACTGCCCACTCCCAAGTTATTTTTCACATAACCGGAAACATCCTCTATTGCATTAAAAATGATACAATTTTTACATAGTGTTTACTGCAGCTTATAAACTGTTAGGCTTTATTCACAATGCGCAGTCGGCAGCTCGCAGTCGGCTGTCAGAGATGAGTTGCTCAACTAAAATACACATATTCACAACGTGCAGTCGGCAGTCGGGCGGTCAGCAGTCCAGCAGTCGGAGTTGGTCCATCTTTATCTTCGACTGCCGACTGCCGAAAATTTCCAACCAATCAGATGTCGCACTCACGATCACATGATGTAAACAAATATTTTTTGCAGGACTGTTTATTATTTGTAAGTTGATAGTGTGCATGTTGACTACAGTATATGTTGCACGTAATTATGGAAGGCGATAATTCAGTGACGGAAATCTTAATTGATCTCGTAAAAAGAAAGTACCGGTAAATAGGCCTAAAATATTTAATTAAAATTATGTTTGGTAATTTACAAAATTTACCTTAAGAAATTAAATAAGTTGTTACCTTCCAATTGGGTTTGGAGTATTGATATTATCGGGCTAGAAAATCGTTTTCCCAGCGTTTATTTTTTACAAAACTAAACTAACAATGTTTACAAACAATACTTCAAAAAATGGACTGCACATTGTGAATTGCATTCGACTGCCGACTGCACATTGTGAATAAGGCCTTACGGGCATTCTTTTCATAAAAATTAGGTTAAAAATTGTAATATTGAGCACTGGTCAAACACCCTTTTTAAAAATTCAGAAAGGGTTCCCGCAAACGCAAAGAGACCGTCGCATACGCAATATTAATGAGTAAAATATTATTTTAAAAGCAGCAGTAGGTATAAGCTGTCAAATGTCAATTTTCTCAAAGACCAACCCGCTGGGCGGTGTATCTCACACAACTGTATTCCCAAATTCACTGCCGCTGAAAACATCAACTTCTTCCTGCTTCAAATACGCTAGAATTCACGCCTGCTTAACTCATCTCGTCACAATAGAGCATGACGGCTGCATGTGTTTGAATAGTTTTCTTGTAAAATGCGAAATAGATAAGTACGTATTCGTTCGGTGGGGCGATAATTCTGCATTTTGTTTCAGGTGAATTTGATGTAATGAGCTTCACAATGCCAGTAGCTAGTTTTAATTTTAACAGACAGAGCTGATAAGTCACTTGAGTATAGAATTTCTGTAACTTCAATGTCTGCGTAAAAGAATTTATTACATGACAAATGTCACTAAATATGTGGAAATGCTATTCTTTCACGTGTCTTGATAAAGTATTGGAGTTGTTCTTGATACGTTCTCAACACAACGTCACATTTGACTAATGTTTATACATTACCGTCGCCGTATTTTTACCACGCGTTAGTCAGCGATTGCAAAATGGCTACGGTTCTACTGTTTCGTGCCAACGTGACAGGCGATGCCTGGCCTTTGGAAAGAATGGGGCGTATGCACGGAAGATGTGGAACGGTCAGAAAACAATGCGCGTGTTTACGTTTTCCTGAGTTGCGTGAAGTATCGCGCAACGTAACGGCTCGCACACAATAACGGCAGCCAAGCTTCAGCAACATGTTGCGCTACAGATATCAAGGTCGCGTTGCCGATGGATGTCCGCAGCAACACTTGGTCGACGAGAAGAGCAAATAAAGAAGAAGCACTCAAAACCCGAAGACATTAACAGGCGCTTCAAAATAAAAGTGATCATCATCGCCGACGCAGTGTAATAACACCGCACTGCAGACTTTCACCGCGTATGATTGCAAAATAATAACGAAGCCACAATCGGAAGCAAGGTCGTGTGAAAAGTAAAACTGCGCTATGAAAAAAAAATCCCGTGCCGATAGCATAATTAAACGTGAAAATAAATGATTCCGTTGAATTTTCTTGTAGAAAACGTCTACAAATACCATGCAATACTGGCGACAGCTACGGAAAATCCTGCTAGATTAACTCAATACATAGACGAACATTCTCCTCTCAATAAACGTGGAATCGCTGCATCGTTCTCGAGGAAATTGTATCCTCGCCACTTGCAAGATAATATACTACTATATATTATACAACAAAAAGTCCCAATCTATTACAAATTAAGAAATTGCGTGCTTCGATAGTCTGAAAGTAAAATAGTAAAAATTATGTTTACGCATAGTTTTTACACTCGTGGTCTTCCATTAATAAACTAAGTACAGGCGTAATCACTTTCACATCACACATTCTCTTTATAATAACATATTACGTTCCTTTCGAGTGAAGCAGTGAACAGGGCTCGAAACACAGCAAAACATTGCCAGTATTGTGTGTGTTCAGTATAACTGTGATCAATAATTAGGTATAGCCTCAGGATCAGGACGAGTTAGACCTACCTACTTAATTTTATAATATTTCGTCGCAAAATTTCAAGACTGCAGGAACCAGTAACGAATTGTGGCGGGACGGCGTGCTAACCCCCCTCCCCCCCTTTTTTTTTTCTAGGCAGCGGAACACACAAGTCACTTGCCTGCAGGAAACTACAGCTTTGTTCGCGTAAGGTGTACTCTCTGTGCAACTTCAGCACCCAAAGGTGTAANCACTTGCCTGCAGGAAACTACAGCTTTGTTCGCGTAAGGTGTACTCTCTGTGCAACTTCAGCACCCAAAGGTGTACTCTCTGTGCAACTTCAGCACCCAAAGGTGTAAAAGTTGTAGCTGGATACATGTTGATGTGTTGACGANAAGGTGTACTCTCTGTGCAACTTCAGCACCCAAAGGTGTAAAAGTTGTAGCTGGATACATGTTGATGTGTTGACGAGAGTAGAGAATGTAGTAGTCGCCACCAAGACGCCAAAGAGGCAATCAAAACTCTTAAAAAGCAATTTTCGTGAAATTTCTTATAATTACATAGATTTAAGATATCTGAACTCATAACTTACATGTAAAATTATCAAATAAATTTATCAAAACTCTTATCATATTTCCTATTTCGAATTATGTAGTTACAATCGAACTTTGGATGTATATGTCACGAAACGTTCTGGCTTACATTAAGTATTTTTATTGATATTTCAACAATCGCGACCCTGTCAAACATGATCGGAATAAATTCCACGTACGAAATACATGTTACATTTATTTGAACTTTAAAATGTAACCCCCCACCTATCCACGTTGATTTGACGACTTCTACACCTCGGAGAGGTGGAGTAGAAAGTGTAGCAGCCAGGTGCCGAAGTTGTAGTTACGCCCTTCAGAGAAACGCTCGGGTTGCAGCGTAGAGTGGATTTGGGATAGCGCAATCCCGCTGGCTGCGCGGAGCCTGCATTCTCCGTGTCCCAACATGGAAGTGCTTTGCTGCCAATACGACTATCATAAACGATGTGGATATTGTTTGAGGTTAGGACATTGTTTATGTAAACAAGTGCTTTAAGATGTTTGTATATTTCCTGTAACCAATTTGTAATTAAATTAGATAAAATTCAAACTAGTAAACATATTTTATTCACATAAAAGGGCNTATTTCCTGTAACCAATTTGTAATTAAATTAGATAAAATTCAAACTAGTAAACATATTTTATTCACATAAAAGGGTTTGTATTTTGAAAATTACGATATAAACAAACACATGCATCACTGTTGGCCATGTGACTTTGACAGTTGTGTTGGTTTGAGGTAGGTCAATGTTAGGCACATAAGAAGAAGACGAATAATCGGTTTACCTCATATTTAGTCTATGAGTTGTAGCACCTTAAAACTATTTCCGGTAACGGGAACGCTAAGTAACTGGCCGGGTGTTAAAGATTGTAGAAGGTATGCCCCACGCGAACAAAGTTAAGTATAGACTCTTCACGGTGAATTAAGCATTTTTAAAAGCCCGGCCTACAATCTACTTCTCTCCCCATTTTGTATCTTCACCATTTGTAAAAGTAACATTGTCATTTGTCTTACGACTTTATGCATGCGTCAGTCTTGTGAAAACATAAACTTGTTTGGAACCTAACATTCCAATCCATATTGTAATGTGTAAAAACAAACCATGCAAACTTGATTGGTCATTAATTTAAACATATAGTCGATTCACGGTTACTTGCAACTTTTTTGAAGCCTTGCTAAAGTTCTACATCATTGATATTCCGCCGCCTCATGTAAGAAAGCTTAACCAAGTCTAGAAAACTACACCAAACTATTTACGGCTGCAGTGCACTGTCCCTGTTATGTTGTCCAGTATAGCTATCAAACATTAATGCAAGTATTTTCTATTTGTNTACGGCTGCAGTGCACTGTCCCTGTTATGTTGTCCAGTATAGCTATCAAACATTAATGCAAGTATTTTCTATTTGTGGTGATTTGATATTTTCATAATATCTGCACTAGCCAAGCTGTGGATGAGTTATCGTAACTGGGGCAGTAGTAGAATCACTAAAAATGTTCCGGAACACCATCGTAAGATTTATTTCCTCCCATTTTATCCTTCGAAGTTATTGAAATTTGTTGGGAAAATTACGTATGCTTTAATCATTTTACATTGTGTTTTTTGCCCATATAGATGTATAGTAATAGAAAGCGCTTATTATTTTAATTTCGATGCTACAACGAAATATGCATAGCACATAAAAAGTACTAATCTACTTAAGCTTTTGTCCGGCGTGTAGGCAACTGGCTGCCGAGCTGCCATGTCGATTTATCAAGTCAGTTTGAAAGAGTAAGTACGACTAATGCCCATTATCTAACGATAAAATATTTAAGTGTAATGTTTTTAGGTCACAAAAATAAAAACGNGTAAGTACGACTAATGCCCATTATCTAACGATAAAATATTTAAGTGTAATGTTTTTAGGTCACAAAAATAAAAACGGAACAAGTTGCAAATATTACAGCAATAAAGCCAAAACAGATTGTCTTAATCTCCGCAAAATATTTAACTTTGTGTGNGAACAAGTTGCAAATATTACAGCAATAAAGCCAAAACAGATTGTCTTAATCTCCGCAAAATATTTAACTTTGTGTGAGATATATTTACAAGTAGTATATATAAATTTGTAGACACACATTCATAACGTATGACTTAAGGCAGTCCATGAATTTTTAGTAAATTATTTCCTTTCTTCGTGGCCGAGTTTACTTAGGTATAAAAAGTATGCCAAAGTTTATGAGTTCAAATCCTGTGTAAACCATGTATGTTGCTCAGTGGCGAGTAATTTCTGGATATAATGTAAAGTTAGTTTATAATATATGCTGTTTCCTGGTTTTCCCAATTCTGGAGCATTAATAAACCCAGTAAAATAAAATTATTAGCCTTACATCATTTCAGCACAATCAGAATGTAGGTATAATAATTTACGTTGCATAGTGTTGCCTGGCAATTGTAACACTGAGATATTTGCCAGCAATCACGCAAAACCCACACAAATTTTCATTACATTGTCGACAGACAGTAATATCGGTTACAACGACTAAAAATAAAATAAAATTATAAAAACTGGGTATAGCCTGCGTCCTGTTAGCATGCTCATTAAATGTCAAAAATATAATTTCTGAAAGCGATCAAATTTTTCGTAGCTCATTCGAAGTTAGCTAGAATCAGGCAAGACGGTACAGTTTGACGAGAAGGAAAACAAACTCCGCGTGCAATGTGTCTCACCTTGATGTCAACGTTCATTTCTCACAAAACAACCTACGTGAAACAGTAGGTATGTGTGTGACTATGGTGGTGAAATCTATTGCTCGTGTTCATTTCCCGTTCTGGAAAATAACATTATTTTCCAGTTAAAGTAACAACCACATAAGATAAAAAAAAAAAAAACTTATTTTCCAAATGGTACTTAAAAACCTATATATTTCGATAATTTTCTGCCTGTACTGTACCGTAAAATACGAGCCTTAAAAAAACACTAAGTAAACCAGTGGCGCGGACCGGCGATATTTTGTTTTTGAGAATTATGTATCGTTTTTTAAGCTCTCTGTTACAGTGATGCAGGCTAGAGACTGCAAAACGTCGAGTCTCGTACAGAAGTTTCGCCGGGTAGAATAAGCAGATTTTTTGTTAAAGCTTTATGCCTGTATTGTTTTTACACGTAGTTGGAAAACTTTTATTAACTTATGGTCTGTATCATGTAAGTTGACGAGATTTTGACAGTTCGACGAAAGAAGCACCAATGTTTACTTTTCGTTTATGTATCCTTTCGCCATCAGCTTGTGCGTCAAGTGGCGGCTGTATTTTTCATCAACACGCTGTCAGCTAATACATTTGCCATTGCACTATAATGTTAAACAAATTTTAAGATATTTTAGACTGACATCTGTCTAAAAAAATTCGTAGGTTATAAAAGTAAAAATATAGAACCTTGCAAAAAATTAAATATTTGCTAACTCTTTTTTAATTTGTCCGAGACAGCGAATTTGGGTTAACATTTGCGGGACGGTAGTTCTAGCTATTATCACACTTTGGACGTCATGTCTAATATAACTGGAACTAAAAGTAATTCGGGAAATGTGATTGACAACGCACTTCTATTCGCCAAAAATCACCAACGACTATTGATTGCAAGGCAGTAATTCTATTACAGTTCGAGTTGGAAACATGTGACGTGGAATAACGTAAGGATTGCTTAAAAACTATTCCAACGTGTCCCACTTTCTTCGTTTTATCAATGTAATACAGCAACAACACGGAAACAAGGAAATGGGTTTTCGGGAGAACAATATGGCATATAATTTAGGTAGACGAACGATTACCGACCTAATAGAAATTACTAGTACTCAAAATCGCTGTACACGAAACATATGTTACTTTAAAAATTATGCAGAGCTCGCGGAAAAATAAAACTATTGGTATCTGTTCGTAAATTTGTTATATATCACACACGAAAGCTATTCTTTTCTGGCTGGTAATGCTTCGGGAAAGAGCGGATAGATGGCGCGCATGGCATGACAGGGCGGGTTTGAGCCGTGTGCATTGCTCAACAGATAACAGCACGGCCTGCCTCTTGTTCCCGTTTTTTTTCTAAGTTGACTGTTCTTCTATTACTGGCTCGGAACGAAACGAATTTGAAATATATTTCGTTAAGTTATTATAAAAATATATCAAATATATTATGCAATATTTCTGTATGCTTTTGGAATTAATATCCAGCAGGTATGGAAAGCATGGTTGGAGACGTGAAAAATGAAAAAGGTTTTGAAGTGGCGTTTAATTTGGATACGGATCGTTTTATTGTGCATTTCATTTTGAACACCTATGCATTACCACTTTATCACGAAGTTTAGTTTGTAACACTGACAACCACTGTTTTGTGACCACGTAAAATAAAATGTATTACTTAATATAGGAACTATTTCTTATCTCGTATGTTCTGCTTGTCTAATGTGCGTCGGCAATGCACACAGAATAGTCAACGTAATATTAACTTTTGTTCGTTCGTGCATCAGCTGATACAGGATTTTGTAAATTGCACTTTGTTTGTTTCGTACATGTCAATTTGCCACTCACTGACTGCCAGAATCTCACCAACTTATATGAGACAGACCATAGGTACGTTTCGATGGTATTTAACTGATAGTAGTGGCCGGTGTGCTCCTGCTTGCAAGTTATTCACACACACACATATATATGTATGTGAGTATGTGTGTGTGTAGGGTCGGAGTGCTACAGAGTAGTGTCAAGCAATTTAGAGGTTTCAGAACGTTTCTTAGGACGTGGTAAAAGGGGAGGGGGGAGGCAAGGTCATACAGTGAATTTGGTGCCGCTGGTTTTGGATATAGCATCCCTTCCAAAAATGTAGGTTTAGAACAATTACGTCAGTGTTTACGCACACATGTTGCTTCCTGTCTACACATTTCACACAAAAGAACCTACGCCATTAATTAGTTTCCTCCAGAGTTATAAAGTGTCAAAAAAGTATGAAAGTCTACACTTATGGCACGTGAAGTCTTTGGCGCCCCTAATGAGATTGGTGGAGGAGCAAATGCTCTTTTTGCTTCCCCCTTTCTGGCGTTTCTTTATATCAGCATCCTCTTATACGTCAACTCCCACCCCCACTCCTTCTTAATTCCTGTTCCCACCGATGTCGCGTTAGCATCGAGGGGGATGTAAGGATACAGTCTATTCACGGTACTTTCCCACTATTTGAATCAAACCTTGGAAAAATCACCCCATGTATGAGGCGTTTCGCTGTTTCCTAAATGTGTCATGATNCCCACTATTTGAATCAAACCTTGGAAAAATCACCCCATGTATGAGGCGTTTCGCTGTTTCCTAAATGTGTCATGACGTATAAGAAGAGTTTTATACTTTTGATAATATAAAAGTAACTTATTTTTTGTTAAATTAAGGTTCTGCTTATATTTTATCTACAAATTATAACATTTCCTTAATAGTTAATACGAAAAAAAATAGAGGTAAATAGGTGTGCTGGTAATGTCTAGTAAGAAAATAGTTCTGAAGCAAAATATTATTAAAATGAGTGCGCACCATTGCGGCGCGTTGTCCCTTTGGTGTAATTTTCTAGACTTGGTTGAGCTTTGTTTGCATGAGGCGGAGGAATAGTGAGTGAGTGTGTGAGTGAGTGAAGAGATTTGGGCGGCTCTTAACAGCGAGGTCTTGAGAGCCGACGAGGGTGATTGAACTGAGTGAGTATGAATTAGCGCAGGAATGAAGGGGTGGGGGAAACGGGAGATCTCCGGGAAAANATTTTTTGTTAAATTAAGGTTCTGCTTATATTTTATCTACAAATTATAACATTTCCTTAATAGTTAATACGAAAACAAATAGAGGTAAATAGGTGTGCTGGTAATGTCTAGTAAGAAAATAGTTCTGAAGCAAAATATTATTAAAATGAGTGCGCACCATTGCGGCGCGTTGTCCATTTGGTGTAATTTTCTAGACTTGGTTGAGCTTTGTTTGCATGAGGCGGAGGAATAGTGAGTGAGTGTGTGAGTGAGTGAAGAGATTTGGGCGGCTCTTAACAGCGAGGTCTTGAGAGCCGATGAGGGTGATTGAACTGAGTGAGTATGAATTAGCGCAGGAATGAAGGGGTGGGGGAAACGGGAGATCTCCGGGAAAANGAGGGTGATTGAACTGAGTGAGTATGAATTAGCGCAGGAATGAAGGGGTGGGGGAAACGGGAGATCTCCGGGAAAACCCGCCGACCAGCGGCATCGTCCGGCACGATTCCCACAAACGAAGATCCGGGAGTGACCCGGCCGAGGATCGGACTCGGTTCGCCTTGGTGAGAGGCGAGCAGGCTAACCGCTCAGCCACCGTGGCCCCGCGGAGGAATAGCCTGAAAGCATAACTTTAGCAGAGCTTCGGAAAAGTTGGAAGTAACCATGAATGGACTAGATACATCCTTCTTGGTTAGCATCAGCGGAAGCACAGAGGAGAGATGGAAATGTTATTACGCAACATTACCGTCACCGATACGACGACACTTTGTATCATGCTTCGCCGACGAATTTTTCTCCCACAAATACGTACCCGAACTCTTACACGGCAAGCTCTCTTGCGAAGAAACGCAGGTACGGTAGACCGCCACTTCTGACTGGACGCCACATCCCAGACACAAACCAGTTAAGGCTCTTCAAAGAACCACATTTTTTTCTTTAATTTGAGGATACTTTATGTTTTCGGGACAGGATATCGACTGTAACTTAATAAAAATTACAAGTCATTTAAAAAATAACGCCCATCGCAGGTTTCTTTAAAGCGTAAATACGAGAATTTTAATTTAAAATCTTGATTAGTACAAATTTCAAAAAGTTATTTTAAAACAAAATCTGGTTTCGGCTAAAAGTGATTATTGGATTAACGGGAATGACAAGCTGAAATTTCTTTGAAACCTGATAATCTGTTCACCTTCGGCAAAGGCCTAACTTTCGGCTATTTTATCTTTAAATTTAATATCACAAGTTTAAATTGAAACGTGTGCGAACAGCATAAGAAATTTCCAAGAAATATTCTTNTATCTTTAAATTTAATATCACAAGTTTAAATTGAAACGTGTGCGAACAGCATAAGAAATTTCCAAGAAATATTCTTCATGGCATTCTAATAACATGAACAAATATTTTGAGCTGTATACTAACATATTACTTTTGTACCATTTTGATATTTGATATTTGTATGAAAAAAAATACTAATTAAAAATTGAGGTATTTTCTTACAGTCACTTTTTCCTGTCCGGCCTTTTTTTATCCTCTAACCACCTCTGTAAATAAAATTGCCATGTAAGTAATAAACACAGTGTGTGTATCCNATCTTTAAATTTAATATCACAAGTTTAAATTGAAACGTGTGCGAACAGCATAAGAAATTTCCAAGAAATATTCTTTGTGGCATTCTAATAACATGAACAAATATTTTGAGCTGTATACTAACATATTACTTTTGTACCATTTTGATATTTGATATTTGTATGAAAAAAAAATACTAATTAAAAATTGAGGTATTTTCTTACAGTCACTTTTTCCTTTCCGGCCTTTTTTTATCCTCTAACCACCTCTGTAAATAAAATTGCCATGTAAGTAATAAACACAGTGTGTGTATCCCACTGCACTCGGAAGTTAACGTCTAAGGCTGAAATAAGATAAATGTATTTACTATTATTCCAAATGGGAGGGCTTTCAAACGTGCTCACTTTACCGTGAATAGTCTATACGTTGGCATAATCCGAAAGAAACTACACAAGTGACGAAAGGAAATCACACTGAATATATGCCACGCATCGTACTGACCTTCAGAAGATTTGAGGGGCGAGGAGTTAGTGCAGCGAACAAGCAAACGACTTGAATTATAACCGACTGAAAATTAATTTAATATACTCATAGCCGTGCACAGGGTTATGTAATTAGGGGGGGGGGGTGCAAACAGAAAACTTAAGATCCACTTGTACGAGATAAAAAATACAAAGTAAGAGTATCCCTATTTAAACATATCCGCATCACAAATAATCTACACTACATTATCCCTATTTTTAATTTAGCGACCGTTTCAAAAACGTAGACCGTCTAGTGGTAAATACGAAATTGACACAATACTTTTTTATTTTCCTAATGATATGCTGCAATGCGGGTGCAACTGCACTCCCCCCCCCCCCNCTACTGAATGGCGAATCAGTGGAATACACTAGGTACACTGGGAACCAGTGCCTGGCGCAGTTTAATACACTATGAATCAGTATAAATTACCGGCGAAGCAGCTAAAATCAGTCACTGAAATATATGCAGAGTTCATTGTCTCCAGAGCTGCTCCACTTTGTAGTGAAATTTCAGTGACTGTGGATAGTTTCCAAAATTTAAAATTTAGATAACCCTTTTTCTAAATTATCTTAGAAAGTTGTTGAAACTGTTTTTTTTTACGCACTAAAAATTAATTTTCGAGAGGAAGTGAGCAATAGAAATCTGAGTTCAGTCACGTGGTCACCCNTTTTTTTTACGCACTAAAAATTAATTTTCGAGAGGAAGTGAGCAATAGAAATCTGAGTTCAGTCACGTGGTCACCCATTGTATTTCCTGCGAGAAATCCCAAGAAAATAATTTACTGTTTTCCAGAAAAGTTAACTAGCCTATGTCAATTAGATTACCATTAAGACGAAATCCAAACAGTATTTCCAGGGAAATATTCCAGAATCCACATACTGATCGTATCTTGTAGAGGTAACATGGCATGTGCTGAATGGAATCGGGAAGGAGAAAGCGTCTGTTGTCATGAACAAGGCACTTTATTTATCGTGCTGCAGAGTACATAGGAACCAGCAAGGAATTCCCGCNAAGCGTCTGTTGTCATGAACAAGGCACTTTATTTATCGTGCTGCAGAGTACATAGGAACCAGCAAGGAATTCCCGTCCCACTGCCGTGCCCCACGTTCCTGGGTACAACACACTCTCCGCCAGTTGCTACAGTCCATTCACGGTTACTTCCAACTTTTCTGAAGCCCTGCTCAAGTTCTGCTTCCAGAATATTCCTCCACCTCTTGCAAGCAAAGCTTAACCAAGTCTAGAAGATTACACCAACAGCACAAAGCACAGCATTCATGTGCACTTAGTGTAATAATAATTTTCCATCAGAACCATTTCTTACTAGGCATTTCCAAAACACCTTATTCCTCACTGTTTTTATTCGTATTAATTATAAATAAACTATTACAAATTACAGATAAAATATGAATAAAAGTTCAATATAATCAAAATAAGGCACTTTTAGGTGAACACAAGTATAAAACGCTTATGATACATGGCATAGTTAGAAAACAACCAAACACGTCATTCACGGGGTGATTTTTCAAAGGTTCAATTCAAAAAGTGTGAAGAAACCGCGAATAGACTATGTCGTGATGGACGAGAGAACGGAACTGTTAAGCCCAGTACACTAATCACTGTTATTATTATTTCTGTTATGATTATTGTCATTATTATTGGTCATATATAATATTTTTTTAATTAATTGTTTCAACTTTTTATTACTACTATCATTGTAGCAAACACTCCCATACACTTTTCTCACTCATTTATTTATTTTTCAGTATTATCATTACTGGTGCTTTGCACCACCTCTGCTTAGTGGCAGGGTCGGCTTACAAAGTAAAAAACCTAACCTATAATGTCTAAGGGCACACGCCCGCTGTCTTACTAGGACGGGACCCCAGTACTATAAGTGTGGCCAGAGTCTGCTAGCGTTCTGGTAACGCTTAGTCTCATTCCAAGAACCCAGGAAGCTAACATTTTTATTTAACTGAGCATAGATGTATATGCGATGTTTCATTCAAGGACACTGAGGACCAATCCTCCTCCAGTACAATGAAATTAACAAATAAAACATAAAATATCGTGTGCCCTGGTCTATTTATAACGTATTTGGGGGCTGTAAGCCATACAGGAAATCACTAGTGCAATTAACAGTTTTTTAATAGGAAGTCCTTTGCATGTACCTCGAAGTTACTGCTATGCTCAGTACCTCGCGGTCCGAAGGAACCTCGCGAGCGCCCACAACCACAGAGTAGTTGGAAATACAGAGGTGAAACAGCCGTTTGTACCGCGAACTGCAGCCGCACACTCAAGCAAAATGGCGTCACTGGCCAGCAACATGTTGGAACGCCGTTCGCCAGTCAGCGCCTGGTAACTTACTCGCCAGCCGCCTTTCGCAGCATGCAGTAACCAATAAGACACACGGGTCGTTCCCAGAGCCTCATACAGCCAATTATAGAATGGGTACGACGCTTACATAAAAAAAAATCGCCTCACCAATAGTCCCCGCGTACCCTGTGCTTCAACCATGGACTTCGTTATCCGCTCTGTAAACATATTGAAAACTACAGAAAAACTGTAGAAAAATTAAATATTTTCACAGCCAAAAACGTTGGAACCTATCTTAGTTAAGGTAGGTTGGCTCGTGGAAGCGGGGGTGGGGTGGGGGGCAAGGTCATGTAGAAAATTGGACACCCCTGGTGCAGCAAAAAGTCCCCCTTCCCAAATTTCGTTTTTACAAAAATACATTTTGTTTTTAAAACAATTTTTACAGTGTTTATAGGTACATATAACTTTTGTTGATTCGTATTCACACATTTTATCCACAAGATAAAATTACATCGTTAAAAAATACTACGAAACATATTTTGAACTCCAACTTAAATATACGTAAAGTACGAAAATCGACAACTGTACCACATAATGTTTTTTGAATCTCCTTGCCTCGCCCTTTCCAACGCACCATCTTGAAATTGTTTAAATGTTATACGCGACAGGAGTTACCCGAACTTAATATTATTAAGTACTACTTCTGTCGATCGAAATCAAAATGTAAAATACACCTAAAGCTATCAAAGAATTTACAAAAGTGCCATTTACAAAAACTGCGTCTTGTAGAGTTATCTAGACTAGAGGAACTATTTTTACCCCTGCGTGGGCACGATTCGGTGCATTCAAGTTGCACACGGATGTTTACAATAGTGCACACCCGTCTCTGTCTGGAGGTTGTGGGCTAACACAAACTCCAGGGCGGTCCCCATGCCAGGTTTCCCGGATCGCGTATCTGCGTCCTAGACTGTGCTTGAACCGAGGACAATCTATGTGGCATTGGCCTGGTGACGGGATGATCGACACATTTTGACTGTCACGCCGTTTGGGGCTCTAAACGGAATTTCAGCGTAAATAAATTCGTAAGCTCTGGTAAATAACAAGACAAAGCTGCCTTTTAAGTGTCATGTCGGTAGACACACTGTATTCAATAAGCTTTCAAGTCTCCACGTGAAAATTTATCACAAACTTTTTAATGCCACCAGTTAAAAAAAAAACCATATGTAAATTTTTTGAAGTATCTACGAGACGAAAATATTTGGTTGAACCACAATTTTCTTTCATTTTGTTGTACATATTCTTTTTAAAAAATTTGCGTCATTAGTTTGTAAAAACTTTAAATGTGTTCACACAACTCTATTATTATGAGATTACGTCCATTAANGTTGTACATATTCTTTTTCAAAAATTTGCGTCATTAGTTTGTAAAAACTTTAAATGTGTTCACACAACTCTATTATTATGAGATTACGTCCATTAATACTGTCAGAAAAGCTGAGATAAGCGATTGAAATTCTGGATTCAAGAAAATATAGAACAAGTTCTAAACGAAAATCTTGAAGGAAAATGAGACATTCAAGAAATTGAAATTGAAAGATAACATGGCCGCGATTATGACGTTTCTATGACGTCATATGGCATTCAATGAATTGAATTCAATAAAAATTGAAAGTGATTTAAAGAAATATATGATCAATATATATACGCACATCGAGAAAGCACGAATGGCAAAGTTTTTTTCTATCCATATATGGTACCTAATTTTCCTGCACTTGTTCTGGAAATTGTCAAATGTATTGTGAAAGTCCCAACTTTCTATAGTACCACGTCTTCATATTTGTAGTCTGATGTATGGTACATTTTCCCATAGGCATAATAGGGTACTTATATGCTCAAAATTTTATTGGAAGTTTACCGAAAAAAATGTTTAGTGTATGGACTAACGTCTATTGTGTATTAAAGCTGGGAGAAGGTGGATACAGGATTAATATTATTAATAACACAACGTTACCTTAAAAACTACAAGGCCACTGATGGCGAAAGGTGAAGGCTGGGACTAACTCATGTGTTGTTTTCTTTTGTAGGCCAATGTGCTGTCATAAACGCGCTTCAAGCTGGTCCTTCTATAGAACGTAACTTATCTCCAGACAGACGTGCCCCTTAATCATGTTTATCCATCTTTATGAAAAGTGCGACACTTGGACATGGTAAAGTGGTGCAGGGTCTTGAGGTTAGGAACTACTCAAGTGTTCGTGTGGCGTGTGGAGGTACAATGAGTCGGAAACGAACCCGCGACCTCTCGCTCAGCGCACAGATGAACACGCTCCAAGTGCACTCGCGCAAAGCTCAGTGCACTTGGAGCGTTCTGCAATGTTCACCGACTACAGTTCCATCTGATAACGACCTCATTTAAAGGCAGGTTCTGGCAATTATAACAGCGACACACAATTAACTTCAGGGACACAGATAATCCGCGTGCGAAATGACAACAATTACAGGTAGCGCACGGACGAGTTGCACCAAGGACGAAACAAGGGTCGTCATTTATGTTCCTGGAAATGTTAACATTGCAAGTGAACTGGGCAAGCAAGAAGGCTTGATAACTACTGCCTACGGACACCGGTCAGTCTTAAAGCAATTTCACTCGGTTTGCAAAATTTCAAACATCCTGAAGAAGCAAAATAGTTAATGCTTTCTTTTCTATCTCATGAAGTAAGGCATGAATATTTAAATCTGAAGTGTAGTTAACCAAAATGCGGTCCGCTCACAGGAGTTACGATTAAATTCAGGACCGTTCTGAACATTATGCGATCTATCCACAAAAATTAATGCAATCCATATTAGATTTATTGTGTGCATTGCGATTCATGAACAATTCGTTCTATGCTTGACTCACATAGGAATAATTTAAGAGCTGTGAATTTCATAGTACATTTCTAATGCCGAAGTATGTAGTAATGTATGCGAGAAACACCAGAACTATACTACTAGACCCACAAAGGAATCAACGAGTTGAAAATAAATAATAGTTAAATAAAATACTATTTCCCATAAAAATATATATAAACGTCTACAAAGAGAACAATGCATTTGTAAATGTCTAAAGATAAATTACACCAATTTAAAATACGAAATTTAGGCAGCCCGAATAGAGGTTCAGACAACGTATGCCAGCAACCTCTGTAAAATTATTCTTTCTGTTTTACACATAGCAGTACAAAAATTAACTCCGTTCCCATATATATATATATATACACACACATATTATGTGAGTGTTTTATGGTCCTATAATAAGTTTCATAAGACCCGTATTACCAACCATGAGATGTAAACAAATGATCTACGTACGTACGGAGATGTTTTAAAATTTCAAAAAGACCCGTTCAAAATGTTTAACTTTCAATTCAGGATTTCTAGTTTTAAGTTTAATTGATATCATAACTGTACACTGAGTGACGTAATTGTACAATCGGCAGTAGTCGAAACAGTCATTAAGCGTAGGCATGTGAAATCGCTTGAAGTCATGCTCGCGTATTGCGATAACCAGTGTGGTGAAAGTGTCCGCGGCGCGCTGTCAGCAGAACCACGGAGCAGCACAGCTGTTCGGACTGCGCTACCAGCAAGGATACATACAGTCCAGCAGCTGGAGAACTGACAGGGTATAAAAAAATCGTCCTTGGAATGACGTAGCTAACCTCCACTTCATACGTGGAACTTTTCTCTTATGTGCGGCCAAAAACAATTCGTAATGTGCGAAAGCCCGCAAGGTAGCATACAATGCATGTATTTACCTTCCGAAGTTAAATAAATGACTATGATGATGCTACAGGACCCGATGGAACACAATTGTTTTACACACTTCCGTAATGATAAAATACTTCGAAAGAAATCATTCAAGCGCTGCTTTTTGTTTGTGACACATTTCATTGTTGTCCCACGGAACAATGCACAATGAGGACAAAGCGTATCGTAATTGAAAAAAAAAAAGCTGCATTGAAATCTGTGTTCTTTTATCTCTTTTTATACTAGTCATTATTTTTTTAATAAATTGGGACCTACTATCATTTCTGTAGAGGGTATGTCAAAATGAATATTAAGTCCTTGATTTGTAAACTCGAGGCAGGCATGTAAAACTGGTACCGCTATAAAATAAATGCAACTCCAATGCACGGAAAATAAACTTTTAAAAAATACGTAATCGTTGGCACTCACCTGCATAGAATCCTCCAAAAGCAACCCAGAGGGCTGCTGTTAGCCACTTCAGCGGAGTAAGTGATGGTCATGGCGAGCGACACTAACGATAACAACTATTTATAAAATACATTAGTTCTAGTAGGAAATACTGCACGGTTAGCACCAAGTGTATTGCCAGCCCTCAACCCCACACAGCACCTACGCACAGCGACAGTGCGGGCTAGTTGACTGGCCGAGCAGGAGCGCTGGCCACCTCAGCGACGACAGCGCTGTTGCCGCCAGGTGTCGGCTGTCGGAACTAGCGCCAACAGAGCGCTCTGACGAGAGTTTGCGGCACCACGTCGGGTGACCTTGCTCCTTCCAGGCAGGCTCGCAGACTAGAGCGAATCACATAAACGCTATCACGTTCCACAAAGGATTGAAAATCTTCACTGATCTGTCATTATACACCCACCCAATAGAACTACTTTGCCAAACAAAAATTCCCACTTTAATCTTCATAATCGAAAACATTGTCGCCAAACTTCAAGAATAAACTCAGCCGAAGCCCAAATCCTGTAACCAGGAAATTGAACTTGCATGTATCCGGACTTCAACCGCTGTTCCATGTGTCAACACTTAATCTACGTGAGAGACACCAATTCAAGACTCAGAAACCAAAGAAACAGAAGGCGACAACACTATACAAAAAAAAAACATTCAGTAATGCTTTTTTCACTTTCAACCAAATAAATTAAAGAGCGAACCCAAAGTAAATAAATAAATTAACCCCAAATCATAAAACCGACCAACTGCCTAATTCTTAACCAAAATGAAAAAAAGTTTATCTAAGCTTGAAGGACTATAAATAAAGGGAAAGAGTTTCGAAGGCCGTCAAAACTTGAATACTCAAAAATTCCAAACCAGCAACAACCTATACGAACAATAAGAATAAACAGCCACGTCATAACAGTATTGGGAGGTGTGAACATGATGTAAGGGCAAAACGTATGTGTTAAATATATATAACCACGGACGTTGGAAAAGGGTCAATCCAGTTGTTCTTAGCCGGATAGGTAGTGGTATAGACATATCTTCTGGTTTTGGGATGGCATGCTACTTACTTCCTGATTATTCTGGAGCGCATCCTTGTTTATGGAAAGTTTATTATATTTCCCGAACATTTTGCCCATTACCAAAAAAAACTAGCATCAGCCAATCATAGCACGCGCACCAAGTCAGTGTATTTTAATATAAACAATACTATATATTATTATCACGGTATTCAAATTTTTGAACTCGAAAATTTGGAAGATCACTCCACGTATGAAGTTTTTGGGTGTTTCTTAAATGTGCCTATATCACAAGCGTTTCAAACTTCTAACAACATACTAGTATGTTGTGTTTGGTTAAATTATGCTTTTACTTATAAATTATTACGACTAAAATAGAGAGAAAAAAGGTGTTTTAGTAATGCGTAAAATATTATTAAACTGAGTGTACACAAATACTGTGGATTGTCCCTTTTGTGTAACTTTATCGGTTTAGTTCATCTTTGTTCGCATGAGGCGGAGGAATTGCCTGAAAGTAGAACTTTAGTAGGGTTTCAGAAAAGACGGAATTAACCATGAACTATGAACTATAAAAGGAAGGAGGCCATTTCAACATTTTATCGGCGTTTTGGAGCTTCTTTTTTGACACGATAGGAGTTACCTCGGAAATGTATGCTCGTGGCGCTGTTGTATGACTCACGAGTGACTATGCTGGTCGTCCGTTGTTTTCTTTAAGTCAAACACGTGCGTCACTGAGGTAAGCTTGGAGTAGAGAGGTTTGGGAGCCGATGAGGGTGAAGCGAGGTGAGTATGGAGCAGCGCCAAAATACAAGAGTGGGCCAAACGGCAGATCCCAGAAGAAGAAAAAACCGCTAACCAGTGGCATCGTCCGAACGATACCCACGTATCGTGCCGGACGAAACCCGAGGAGGTGAGCGTTCTAGCCGCTGCGCCATCGCGGCCCCGAAAGGTATTATGTTCGACTCTCTTACACCGTGTTTCAGTTGGAAGATTTAATGTACTAAATGGTCACGTGACCCGAAATAGTATAACTAAGGCTGGGACGCACTTGATTATTTTGTATTTAGTTTTTAGTATGAAAAAATGTATCAATTACGTATCAATTTAACAAATCCCAAGTCATCGCTATATTTATTTGAACTGGTTTCGGCAAAGAAAACTGTGTATGTCTCTTCGTACTAAAATATTAGTTTAATGACCAAGTGACTTAGTTGAAATGAAAATGATTTCAATGTATTAGTTTTCAAGTTAAGTAAAATAGAAGTTACGATATTTGAACATACTTATCACAAAAACGTTTTAAAAAAATGGCAGTTTTAGGATCACAGCTAATAATAGTTAAAATTGAAATTGGTAAACAACTTATTTAACACGTCCACACATTCCAATATTTAGTCTGTTATATCACATACGGAATAAATAGCGAATCAGAAAATAATCTAAACTCGTTAAACTATTTACGTGGAACCATACATACGCCGCACAATACAGGGAAAAGTCCATAGAGATTATGTGGAAGTTCTCAACGCAAAGGCATTGTCAACCTTGCTATTTGGCATTCAAAATGTGGGTCTTGATGGAAAGACATGAAAAAGGAATAGGAGCTTATAAAATTCAATTATTTAGTTACGTAACTAGCGTATTTCAATGGATAAGAAAATAAATTATTTAAGAGGGGAGTTAAAACATTACTGAATCAATAAAACAGTATTAAATAATATGGAAAGACCATGACGATTGTATGCCAGATACAAGGAAACAATCAGCTTTCAAGACCTCGATGTTAAGAGCCGTCCACATCTCACCACTCCACTCCACAAGGAAACAAAAATAATACAACACTATAAACCAAGAATTTAATTATCTCCAGGAAAACCTAGCAAAAGATGCTTGGATCAGTTTGAAGGTGGCGGAACGAGCTAAAACGCTCAATCCTTCGTGAAAATGATGAAATTGATAACTATAAATATTGCATGCATTTAAACGTAAAACTAAGGATAGGTGACTCGAACTGGAAGGGGGCGAGGCAGTAGAAAAAGTTTGTGAAACAAATGGAAAATAACAGTTTTTTGTTCCAGTTACACGTTTTAAATTCTTTCCGAGTAGTTAGGATTTACTGAACGGTCTTTCACATGTGATTTCATTGGCGGCTCCAGAAAATTTTCCTCGTTTTGTTGATGACAATTTTTTATCTTGCGTGAGCTGTGTTATGAGCGATAATTTGCCCGGTAAGCTTCACAAACACATGAAATGTCCCGGATTGTATTTCCGACCAGTTCAGGGAATTTCTCTGTGCAGAAAATTTTAATCCTGGATGTTGCGTTGTCCCTTCCTTCAGACTACGAAATACTATAACATACCTCCAAAATCAACGCAAACTTTCCTTTTTTGTAGCCTTATATAGTAATAATTCCCGCCATATTTTTCCGCCTCTGTTCTTAAGAATCCTATGCATATGGAGCTGTTTTGGCCATTCGAAGCACAGAAGTGAAGTAGCGATAAGGGCGACATCAACCCACATACATAATGTATTAGGCCTACCCCCTGCGCATCTAGATGCAAAGTTCTGAAATGGCATGCAGTGTTCCCGTTGTACCGCTGGAACTATGAAGATTTAAGCGGTGACCCTATCATTTTATTAGTGGAAACACTGCAGCAGAATTCTGTACATGTCTCTATACTATTTTAGAGTGTTTCCGATCAGTGCATTTCGCGTTAAGGCAGTGTGAAAATGCAGTTTTTAGCTATGTTGGAGAGCTCGGAAAATTTCATTTTAATAATTTTTGTAATGTGCGTGGTGCCTTGAAAGTAGTCTTCATACAAAGTATCAATTGTATTTTATTTTCGTATATCAGCACATACGACACACGTAAGTAGTTTCGTAAATAAACGTGTATTTCAAGCACTTTGCAACGCAGTTCAAGCTCCAGGCACTTAGTCCTCTTAATAATATCCTTATCATCCTCAATGTTAACGTATGGTATAGGAATTAAACTGTATAAAAGACTATTCACGATAAAGGGAGCACGTTTGGAAATCAACCTTAGAAAAATATCACTGCTCCTACCTGCATATATTATAACGGGTGCATTGAGTGGCATGCGCCCAGTCAATTTGGTAACAATGGAGGGAAAATAGTTCCATGTCTTAACGCCAAATTAAAATTGTTAAGTAACCATTTGTGATAATTTAAATTATTTCTTTCGCTTTCTGTTTTATTTAAGTATAAAAATTAACAGGTTTGTAATACATTAACCTTTCTAATCATTTAAGTTTCACTTGAGTGACGCATCAATAAAGTGATGAGGCCCATAGCAGTGTTAATTTTACATAACGCGAAAGAATACACAATGTGCATACAAGTAGATATTAAGCAAGACTTTCAAAAGTGTTAAGTTTACAGTGAACAGCCTATATTTTTAATTTAAGTGGAAACTATTATATGTTTATAAACTATTATTTTTATATCTAAAATATGCTTTAATAAAGTACTCAACTCAGAGGATCTGCTTTCAATAAAGCCCTCACGTTCCTCAGAGTTACCACCAAAACTATATACAAAGCATCAAAAACTGGCGGGAAAAAATTTAAAAGTCCTGTAAAACGAAATAGGAACTTTCCTCCTCGTCCCTTACCAAATTTATCTAACAAACATCACTTACTGAGTACGCAACTGCACCAACATTCGTCTTGAACGTAGACTAATTACGTTCTGCGGCCTTGTTAATTACGTCGCACTGCACAAAAAGACTTAAGACAGACGGGCATCCTGATTAGTGGGGAACCACTTGGTGTAAAGTGACTCGTTCGTTGCTCAAGTTCTCAGATATGCCATTTGTGGGTCACGAAGTATTTTCAGCCCGGCCTCCTACCTTAATGAACACTGCCTCATAGTAACCGAATACGGGTGAAGAAACACTCCCTGTCACTGCTTGACTAATTTTAAATTATATGTGTTTAAGCTTTTGAGGACATTTTAGCGAAGTCTCTAATAAATCCTTGGCTGGTTTCGTGAAATCCACCTTGTAAAATAACATTGTAAAATATTTCACAACATTTTATGGTAAAAATGCATTCTGGATAGAATAAAATACGGTTACCGGTTAATGAGAAACGATTTGTATACCTAACTAAAATTATTTTGTTTAGGCGTTCTCGGGAAAAGGATAAGGTCGAACTTAAATTTCAAACATATCCACCACGATGCCTGTACTTCGCCGAACTGATCTCGTTTTGGAATTATCGTACATTAGCCAATTGTTCACTATTAAATTATTTTCCGTTACGTAATAGTTAAAATTGTGGCATATTGTACTCATCGTATTGGTTCTCCGACGTTCCAGGCCGAAGATTCATGACACGGACGAATTTCTGTAAATGGGTCATGCAACGACTGCTAACCCACAAGAGAAAAACCACTACAACAAATTAACAAAATTGGAAAGAAAAAAAAACGCACGATTTACTTCTTATTTTAGAACTAAGACGGTGTTGACAGCGCCAATAAAAGGTAGATATTTGTCAAGAATATAGGTTAAGATACATTCAAGAATATTTACTTCAGCGCACTCCCAAATACTCATTAGCCTACTTTCCGAATGAAAGAAAAGCTTATGGAATCACTTTCCTATCTGTCTCTGAGTGTGTATAGTAGGGAGTTGACGAGAAGGCATGGCTGAGTGGCGGGGTGGTGGTCGGGGCCGCAAAATCTCCCTTGCCAACCCGCCGTTGTTATAGCCGGCTGTCAGAGTAACGGATCATCCTCGCAACTAGTCATTCCAAAAGAAACAGCTCTCTGGAAGTCAGTCACGAGTTAGTGTCAGTTGCGTGCGTGTCAGGACGGTATTTTATTGCGCAATCAAGAAAGAAAGGGAAAACTATACACAGCGAAGCGAGGGAGGTGAACAGACATGTGATAAATAAATGTTGACGAAGAAGCTACTGAAGGTCAAATAAAACATTTATTTGCATCAGAACACACTGCAATTTCTATGAGAAGTGTTTCCAGAATTCGCAAAGAAGGTGCCGATGCTTGTAACAGTTCGCTGTCAACACCAGTCAAACACCGAAAGCGACCACATGAAAGGCATGTGCACTATGACTCATTTGATAGGAGATTAATCAAAGACATAATTCATGATTTTTACTTAGTACAGACACAAGTATGTCTTAAACTTCTCGTTGCTTTGAGAGAAAAAATTAATTTTCCATGGCGTGTTCAAATGCTTAGGCGGATACTGAAAGAAATGCGGTTTAAATGGAAACGGTGTAACAGTTCTCGGAAACTATTAGTGGAAAGACCACACATTGTCCACTGGCGTTGTAAATACTTAAAAGCAATTCTCCACTACAGAATGGAGGGGCGCCCCATAATTTACATTGTTGAAACCTGGGTTGATNGCAATTCTCCACTACAGAATGGAGGGGCGCCCCATAATTTACATTGTTGAAACCTGGGTTGATAGCAACATCACATTTAACAAATGTTGGCAAAGTGATACTGAACGCNCATAATTTACATTGTTGAAACCTGGGTTGATAGCAACATCACATTTAACAAATGTTGGCAAAGTGATACTGAACGCGGTGTGTTAACCAACAGCAGTTCTCGGAACCGTTTAATACAACAAGTACGTCCACGATTTTGACCTAAGTAACTTAATGCACTGCTAATTTTTCCAACAGGCAGAGCTACGGGAGACTACCATGGGCAGATGAATTCTGCGAACTTTGAAAAGTGGATACATAATCAGTTATTGCCAAACCTACCAGAAAAGATTGTTGTTGTTATGGACAATGCGCCTTACCACTCAGTGCAAGAAAATAAACCCCCATCGAAGTATGAAGTGAAAAAGGAAATGGAATCATGGTTGACCAATAACAACATTCCCTTTTCTCCTGAAATGCGAAAAACAGAGCTTTTCGATTTAATTGCGCAGAACGGGAAGCCTGAAAAAGTATTTCGCAATTACCAACTTTTAAAACTGCACGGACACGATCGTCTTAGNTTGCGCAGAACGGGAAGCCTGAAAAAGTATTTCGCAATTACCAACTTTTAAAACTGCACGGACACGATCGTCTTAGACTTCCTCCTTATATGTGCGAACTTAATCCCATTTAACTAGCGTGATTTAAAACAAAGAGACTAGTGCGGTAAAAGAACATTACTGCTAGTTTGTCGTTAACAAAACTAATGGAAATCACGACGGAAGCAATATCTTCCGTCGCTGAAGAAGACTGTCAAGGATACTGTTCGCATGTCCAAAATATAGAAGCAGACTACTGGCAAAAGGACTGTCGTGTGGAAGACGCAATAGACAGTTTTGTAATATGCCTAGGCCGTGACTCCAGTAGCTCGAGAGATTCATCTGACGACGAATTTTCCTCTTCGGAATCGGAACTGGCGCTGCCACTTCACGAAAGTGAATAAATTATCACCGAACNCGCATGTCCAAAATATAGAAGCAGACTACTGGCAAAAGGACTGTCGTGAGGAAGACGCAATAGACAGTTTTGTGGGATGCCTAGGCCGTGACTCCAGTAGCTCGAGAGATTCCTCTGACGACGAATTTTCCTCTTCGGAATCGGAACTGGCGCTGCCACTTCACGAAAGTGAATAAATTATCACCGAACAACAACATCCACTGTTTGAGGTAAGCGGTTAGAGTATCTCCTTTCAGAGTATTTTAAAATTATGCATTCCTGATCTGAACTGTTTTCGCCCTGAATTTGTGCCATCGAAATTGTTCTCAGGTCACTATGGTTGTTTCACAGGCATTCAAGTAAAACAATTTGCTTTGAAACAGTTTGAAAATGTTGTTTTTGGCCATGCTGAAAGTCTTCAAATTAGTGTTGGTAATGTAAAAGATGTTTTAACAATTGTAACCATTGTGAAATGTGTTTAATTTTCGTTCGGGAACAGATTGCGAATACGCACAATAAATAGCTTGCTTTAATAATTTGTACTTCAAACACAACTCAAAACATTTCGCGCACCAGGCAGACGGGCGCCTAAGATGGTGAATTTAAAGGTCACTGTTAAAAGAAATAATAGAGGCGTATACCATAACATTATAGAGTATGTTTGTATGCGCGTCGTATGAAAGGAAAATCTCCCTGCAAACTGATGGTTTACTAGTGGTAGAGCGGGCTAGAGACGACGGTGACGATATTGCGGCCCATCGGGCCCACCCACCCGCTCACCCACTCTGTCCGAATTCCAGAGCCTCGCCTTCTCGTGAGCACTNAATGTGTTTATGTGTGTGTGCGCGTGTGTCCTCCCCCCCTTTTGACTTTTATAGTTTTCGACCACACTGGGACCTTACTTTCAAAATGGCCACCATTTTTAAATTTAGGACGGAAACCATTCAACCGATTTACACTAAATTCGGTATATTGACAGCGCAAGGTGTAAGCATTGAATTCAGAGGTGAATATTGTTGTTGGTCCGCCATTTTGAAAGATAGCGCTACATAAAAAAATTAAACATTTACATTATATCTCGGAAACTACTAAACCAACTTTCGCCAAATTTAACACGGAAGTAAAAATATATTATGCCAGGTAAATAAAAGTTACTGAAGTTTACTAGGCACTTATTGTCAAAAGGGGGGCTATACAAATATTTTAGATTTATTTGGCATGACTACCGTATCGTATAACCAATTTCAATCAAATTTTGTACGCTGATGGTATCTACTTCAAGCACCATAAAAACCAAAAAACAACCACTTTGGCCTTCATTTTGTAATATAGCACTACTTGAATTAATAAAGTTTTTTGTAATATCCCGAGAAACAATTGACAGATTCCTACCAAATTAAGCAAACACGTTGGACTGTGGAAGTTGATTCGTACAAATGTGTTTCAAGTATGTCCGACACTTATTTTTAAAATGGTGGTCATATAGCTATTTTAGCCTAGTACGATATATATCCGAAACAATTTAATCAAATCCAACTTAACTTTGTGGGCTGAAAGTATACAGGTTGGTCCGCTTAACGTGGACATACCCAAAATTTCCGGAACGATTGCAGATCACGAAATGCGGTTTTCGCTAAATTAAATTATGTACGGGGGCAAGTAATTTGCTGCAAAGTGACTATTCGTAAAACGTGTATGAACAAAAATAATTAAACAACATATGATTTTTTTCCTGGAAACATACATTTATTTCAATGGCATCTGAAAGTACGTGCAAAGAGGAATTCAGTGATATAGCAAATGCAATGGAAAGTAACACATAAACACCAAGAAATGATGTGCAAATATGATTAAGTGGGGCAGTGGACCTGTACTCTCACATGTAAGCGAGCAAAACGGGCCGTGACTCATCCTGGCGGGACTGCTTCCTAATTGCAGCGCAGCACCAGTCCCCATTATCTGTTATGGTAAGTGGCATTACAATGTGTGGCTGTACGTACGCAATGAAGTTCACGAATGAGGAAAAACTGGACACACACCTTATTTGTGGCGAGTGTGGCAGAAATGCCAAGCAAGCCATACAAATGTGTGCTGAAAGGTATCCTAATCGGACGCCCATCTCACGGCAAAAGATACGAAGAATTTTGATACGTCTCTTGTCACGAGGTGATTGGAATTCAACAACACGAGAGCAACGAAAGACTGCTACGACGAAAAACTGCATTTACAACAAATGTTGGCACGTGTCGACGCAAACCTCCACATGGGTACGCGAGGACTTACCGGAATCGTAGGAATAAGTAAAACAAGTGTATTACGGATACTGCGCCAACGGAAATGACATCCATATCACGTGGTTCTTCATCATTCATTACATGAATGTGATTTTCAGCAGCGTGCTCAGTTTTGTATGTTTGTTCTGATGTCTGTAAGGGATGGCAGCAATTTTCTGAAGAACGTAGTATTTACCGATGAAGCGACCTTAACAAATCATGGGCGTGTAAATTTACGAAATATGCACTACTGGGCGACGGAGAATCCACGTTGGGTCCGGTACGTGGAGCAATAGCGACAGAGAAAAGTGAACATGTGGTGTGGAATCGTTGGAGACTACGCCATAGGGCCATACTTCATTCAAGGGACAATGACCGGTTGTACGCACGCCCATTTCCTCAGAGAGACCTTACCAGCACTTCTGGAAGGCATACCGCTCGACATACGTATGTCGTGATACGTGGTTTCAGCATGATGGTTGTCTTGTGAATTTTGCTTTGGTGGCGAGACAAGTGTTAAATGTAACATTGCCAAACCGGTGGTTATGAGGGGGGNTCGCTCCCCCGACCTTACACCTCTCGATTGTTTTTTCCTGTGGTAACATTGAAAGACAGGGTAACAAGTTTCCTACCATGTTAGAAGACATGCAAGAACGCATTGTGGCAGCTTGCAGAGGCATTACGCCAGAAACACTTAAAGCCCCTCGTCGCTCGCTACATGTGCGTTTACAGATGTGTATTGCTGTCGATGGTAAACACATCGAGCACATGCTGTGAGAAGATCTAATGTGAAGCGTTTCAACCACAACTGCGCTCTTTTGTACTACGAATGCGGATGCGATTGCATTTCTCCTAAGGTAGGTTTGTTCAATTTTTGTTGTGCATCTGTACGCACTCGTTACTCAGTACAGTCAATACCTAGGAAAAAATCTCCTGAATTACGTTGGTAGCTGAATAAAATATAATGTATTAATATCAAACTTGCACTCACAATGCCCGTCTTCCCTCCGCTGTGGTGCTCTCCTTTGTCCAATATCGCATTCCGTGTCCCTTGTCCCATTAAGGCAAGCGCCATGCTGCTATAAGGAAGCGGTCCCGCCAGGATGAGTCACGGTATGTGCTGTTCACTTACAGTTGTGAGTACAGGTCCACTACCCCATGCTACCGGTCCACCTAACTTAATCATATTTGCACATCATTTTTTTGGCGTTTATGTGTTACTTTCCGTTGCATATGCTATATCACAGAATTCCTCTTTGCACGTACTTTCAGATGCCGTTGAAATAAATGTATGTTTCCAGAACAAAAATCATATGTGGTTTAATTATTTCTGTCCAAACACTCGTTACGAATAGTCATTTTGCGGCTAATTACTTGCCCCCGTACATAATTTCATTTAGCGAAAACAGCATTTCGTGATCTGCAACCGTTCCGGAAATTTTGGGAGTGTTCACTATCGGTGGACCATCCTGTATATCTCAAGCATCAAATGTGTCTACACGGAGTCTCTTTTGCAAGCCATTTTGGAAGATAGCGCCACATGAAAAAATGAAGCTTTTACATTATATCTCGAAAACAACTCAACCAATTTTCGCCAAATTTGGCAAGTAATACTATGGTAGGCTAGGTAAATATAAGTACGTAATCTTTATTAGGCACTTATTTGCAAAATGGCGTCAACACAATTATTTTAGGTTTATTTGGTATAATTACCATACCTTTTAACCAATTTCCACAAAATTTTGTATGCTGACATTAAACATCATATAAGCTAAACAAAAGCTCTTTTCTCCGCCATTTTTTAAGATAGCCCTAAATGAATTAATAAAGCTTCTTTGTGATATTTAGGGAAACAATTGACCGATTCCTACCAAATATGGAAAACAAGGAGTACTGCGGTAGATAATGTTAATTGACATGTTTTAGGCATGTCAGGCACTTATTTTCATAATGGCGTTCATGTAGTTATTTTAGTTTCATACGTTTAGTCATTAAAACAATGTAATTAATTCCAATGAAAATTTCTATACTGCATGTGTATATTACTACTATCAAATGTATCCACTCAAAATCTCTTGTCCGCCATTTTGTAAAATAGTATCCCATGACAAATTAGAATTACATGATATCTCCTAAAAACAACCAATTTCTATTAGATTTGGCAATCAAGTAGCACTATGGCAGGCTATGTAAACATATAAACTTTGACAGTGTCAGACGCTTATATTTTCTTAATGGTGGCCTCATAACAAATTAAGCTCAAAAGTATTTATCTACGAAATTACTAAACAAATTTTAACTCAATTTTGTATACGGACAGTATCAGTTATATCCATCAAAATTGTCTATGCAAAGCTTCATTTCTCCTCCATTTTGGAAGATAGCTTGACATGAAATAATACAGTTGTTATGCCGTATATCGGGAAACAATATACCTGTTTCTTTCAAATTTGGCGAAGAAGTTGTACTATGGTAAGACATATTAATTTATATGTCTTAAGTGTATACGTCTCTTATTTTCTGAATAGTGCCTATAAAAACGATTTAGCTAAGTGTGCTGTACTTCGAGGGTTATTCGGAAAGTATGGTCCGGTTTATTATAAAACATAAACCATCACAGATTTTTTCAAAAAACTTTTTTTATTTAATTTTTTACATGTTTTTCTATTTTTTTTACATAGGTTTGTTTAAAAATTTGTCATAACGTTTTACAAGCTTTTGTATGCCTAAGTCATAGACGTCTGCCGCCTGGGAGGATAACCAGTCTGTAACTGCTTCTTTCACCTTTCATCTTCTCTAAAAATTGATCACCTTCCTTATGATATCGGTCCAAAAAATCAAGAGCACAAGCCATTCTTTTCATTTGGGGTTCCTCAGTAAGCAGCCTGGGAACCCAACGTGTGCATAATTTGTGAAATTGCAGATTTTCAGAGACAATTTTGTGCAATGTTGTTCTACCCACATTCGGAAATTCCAATGCTAAAGTTGAAATTGTGAATCACCGGCCTTCACGAATCTTTTCGTCCACGGCTTTGACCAAATATTCTGTGATCACTGATGGTTGGCCTGATCGCGGTTAATCATGGACATTTTCCTGTCCGTCCTTGAAAGCTCTCANTATTCTGTGATCACTGATGGTTGGCCTGATCGCGGTTAATCATGGACATTTTCCTGTCCGTCCTTGAAAGCTCTCACCCATTTACGAACTTTGCTGTCACTCATCGCATTGGGGCCATACACTTGACTTATCTGTCGATGAACTTCCGCTGCTGAAACGTTTCTTGCTGTCAAAAACCGAATCACTGGCCGTATTTCACAGTTGGCGGGCTGATCAATTGTTTTAAACATTTTGAACTGACACCGTAAACAGCACACTGCAACAATACCAATGCAAATGGCGTCGTTTGACGAGCAAGGCATGCCGGGAGCCGGTGCGCATGCGCGTTACAATGTTCGCGCGACATTCTATCAGCTACGGCGATTCGGACCTTACTTTCCGAATAACCCTCGCATGTAACTATGTAACAGATTTAACTTTTTATATTATATCTATTATAATCATCGAACGTGCTATTATGTAAACTTTTTGTTCTCCATTCATGAAGATTGTCACTTGAACAATGGAGGTTTTATGCCATATCTCGAGGATCAATTAACCGATTCATATCCAAATGTAATGTAAGTATTGCTACAGTATGGTTTGTAAATTAACATGTGTTATGTGTGGCAAGCATGTTTTAATGGGGTTAATATAAATAATTTTGTTTAATATGTTATATCTATTAAACGTTTCTATTAAATTCAACCAAATTTTTTATGCAAACATTATCAATTAGAAGCATAATTTATGCATACAGAGATCCTCTTTAGCTTTATTTTGTCAAAGTAGTGTTAGGTAAGTAAAATTAACATTTTGCCATATTTCCTGAATAAATCAACTATTTTCCACAAAATTTTGCACACCTACAGAAGGTCATGTAAAATTGCATGATTTAAATGAGGCCAGTTACTGATTTTCGAAAAAACTATTTAACCAAATTCAACCAAACTTTTTATGATGACAGTATCTGTTAGACGCATAGTATAAAGAACATTTTTTAGGGAGGTTTGTAAGATAGCACCGTTTAAGAATATAAGGGTTTTTTTTTGCTTTATCTCGGGTACCAATAAACCTAGTTGCACCATTTTTTACACATAAGTAGCGTTATGGTAGGCCATGTAAACTGATGCGTTTTTAGTTGTTCAGACACTTATTTTCAAAATGATGGCCGTGTAAATATTTTATGATAATGAACCCAATCATTCAAAACAATAGACTGATTATATCCTAAGTTGACACCCCAAACCCTCTCTCCGTGACGCTGTTAATTGCAAGCTAGCTTAATTTTACGAGTTTTTGTGAATTTGAATCACTCGTGTATTTTAATTGTCTTGCTACTGTTTCGCATGTTTCTGGTTTCATCACTAATTATATTACTGTCAATGAGACGTCAACGCCTACTTATCGTCTATACTTTGAAGAACTTTACTAAAATTTATTTGTACCCATTTAGAGGAAAGTAGGCTCATTAGTTATCTGTAACTTCTTGGTTTTACATTGTAAATGACCTTACCAAAATCGCAGTAGTTGTAGGTTCTATGGGATTGTGAGCCTCAGCGATGCGCTAACTTTCCTCTCAACAGGATACCCTCTAAAATCACCAAGGTCGACGTGTCCAGGTAATTGCGAGAAACCTGTGGTAGAGACAAAAACAAAGAAAGAGTGTGAGGTGGGTGGAAACTAAATTACACAGAGCTGTTCCCATAATCACGTCGGCACCAACAACCATTCATTCAACACAAACGAGCAAACAGAATGAAAATGGTGTTGTACTAACCAACAGATTAAACTTTATTACGCCTTAAGGCTTACGAGTGTCTCGCATGGCTACTATGGTAAAAAAAAAACGCCAGTGTGCAATTTGACAAATGACGGAAAATAACGATTTTTCTGCTCCACATAGTCAACAATTTTACTATAGATTTATTATCTGTAATGTTAAATGATATTATATATCATTACAACAATATTACAAAAAATAAAAACTTTAAACAATATTGAAGTTATTCACAGCACATCAAATTTTGTTTCACAGCTCAAGTAAATTTGTTTGTGTTAGCATAGTCCTTGCAAAGAGCCTTATGCAATTACACATACGCAATGCACTTTTTAATGTACCCAATTATATTTAACTTGTCTTTTTAAAATCAGGAACATAATACCTCGGAAAACTACAGAATTCCAGCATTTTCAAATAGATGTAACAATTTTTAATCTTCGTAGTTCTAAACAGCTTCTGGATCTATTAAAGCCTACATAACCGAAGCTGGTGAACACAATTTCATAATAAGAACACGAAACATTTTAAATAAATTGATTTTATCAGTCTTGTTTAAATACAGATACAATCCTAATTTGTAACGTTATATAACACACTTTTAGAATAATTTGTCGTTAAATTAAAGAAGTAGCGATAAAACGTTACTCATTCATCTTCGTAAAATTATGGTCACTGCGTTTTGTCAATAAGTTTTCATGAATTTTAAGAGATTTTAGTAATTTTATGGAACACACTGCAAATTTTCTAACAATTTTTGTTGTTTTGGCGTTTATTAAGTGCTAAAAACAAAAATAATCTCTAGTTTCTTGTTATTGGTATTGCATCAGGTTTCAAATGTGAAATAATAATAATAATGAAATAAAATAGTATTTTTTCTGAGGTCGTAATTTAATACTAGCCAATATAATGGTCTCACACATGTGAGATCTACCGTACGTATGGTAGGTAATGTATGCACTTACGTAACGTAGAAATATTTTTGGTTTTCCTTATTGNACACATAAGTAGCGTTATGGTAGGCCATGTAAACTGATGCGTTTTTAGTTGTTCAGACACTTATTTTCAAAATGACTGATTATATCCTAAGTTGACACCCCAAACCCTCTCTCCGTGACGCTGTTAATTGCAAGCTAGCTTAATTTTACGAGTTTTTGTGAATTTGAATCACTCGTGTATTTTAATTGTCTTGCTACTGTGTCGCATGTTTCTGGTTTCATCACTAATTATATTACTGTCAATGACACGTCAACGCCTACTTATCGTATATACTTTGAAGATCTTTACTAAAATTTATTTGTTCCCATTTAGAGGAAAGTAGGCTCATTAGTTATCTGTAACTTCTTGGTTTTACATTGTAAATTACCTTACCAAAATCGCAGTAGTTGTAGGTTCTATGGGATTGTGAGCCTCAGCGATGCGCTAACTTTCCTCTCAACAGGATACCCTCTAAAATCACCAAGGTCGACGTGTCCAGGTAATTGCGAGAAACCTGTGGTAGAGACAAAAACAAAGGAAGAGTGTGAGGTGGGTGGAAACTAAATTACACAGAGCTGTTCCCATAATCACGTCGGCACCAACAACCATTCATTCAACACAAACGAGCAAACAGAATGAAAATGGTGTTGTACTAACCAACAGATTAAACTTTATTACGCCTTAAGGCTTACGAGTGTCTCGCATGGCTACTATGGTAAAAAAAAAACGCCAGTGTGCAATTTGACAAATGACGGAAAATAACGATTTTTCTGCTCCACATAGTCAACAATTTTACTATAGATTTATTATCTGTAATGTTAAATGATATTATATATCATTACAACAATATTACAAAAAATAAAAACTTTAAACAATATTGAAGTTATTCACAGCACATCAAATTTTGTTTCACAGCTCAAGTAAATTTGTTTGTGTTAGCATAGTCCTTGCAAAGAGCCTTATGCAATTACACATACGCAATGCACTTTTTAATGAACCCAATTATATTTAACTTGTCTTTTTAAAATCAGGAACATAATACCTCGGAAAACTACAGAATTCCAGCATTTTCAAATAGATGTAACAATTTTTAATCTTCGTAGTTTTAAACAGCTTCTGGATCTATTAAAGCCTACATAACCGAAGCTGGTGAACACAATTTAATAATAAGAACACGAAACATTTTAAATAAATTGATTTTATCAGTTTTGTTTAAATACAGATACAATCCTAATTTGTAACGTTATATAATACACTTTTAGAATAATTTGTCGTTAAATTAAAGAAGTAGCGATAAAACGTTACTCATTCATCTTCGTAAAATTATGGTCACTGCGTTTTGTCAATAAGTTTTCATGAATTTTAAGAGATTTTAGTAATTTTATGGAACACACTGCAAATTTTCTAACAATTTTTGTTGTTTTGGCGTTTATTAAGTGCTAAAAACAAAAATAATCTCCAGTTTCTTGTTATTGGTATTGCATCAGGTTTCAAATGTGAAATAATAATAATAATGAAATAAAATAGTATTTTTTCTGAGGTCGTAATTTAATACTAGCCAATATAATGGTCTCACACCTGTGAGATCTACCGTACGTATGGTAGGTAATGTATGCACTTACGTAACGTAGAAATATTTTTGGTTTTCCTTATTGTTGACATGCCTGAATTGCCATCTGTTACACAAAAGTGGCTACTTTGGACGTTTGAATAGTATTGTTGCAAACGGCTGGAGTTCCTAATTGCCACAGGAACGATCATTTACAAGTTAGGCCGACAAAGAACGATTCGTGTATTCTCAGGGTTGTTCGGTTCCTCAGAATGGTTTCGCATGTTGAGTGACCTCCATATTAGGAACTTTGAAACGACTCAAGGTCATGTCCGGCCGTAAGGAAGGATTGCCACGGCGATGGAAAATAGCACAAACAAGCTTGACGCGTGTTCCGTTTCCTCAGAATTTTATGCGGAGACAATAGGGCTTCAATACAGCAATCTGTTCAGAAAAGATACAGTACTGTCTCTGTAGTTTAAAACACTGTTTAACAGAAGCATAAATATCGCAAACAAATGGCTACTTACGGGGATTCTTGATGACTTTGACACTTTTCAACGACAACATTCATATTTCAATAACCAAATTTATGAATGGGCAACAAAATACGACTTCCATTTCTGTCCTGGAACAAAATGCATATAAATATTCCAAAGTTTTTATAAAAATATAGAATAGCCGTAACTGCTTACTGTGAGACTCATAAGAACTAGGAAGGTGACTTAAAATTACACAGGCCGGTTACGCTTTTCGTCATCGTTTATTGATACTTGTAGGCCTACGTACAGTTCCGTGAAAAGTTCCCGTCAGTCTACTGCATACATATTAAATATAAATGCAGTCCCAAATCGTAACGCCTAACTACCGTGGTCCAGATGAGTTGAGAGTTTTGGTCGGAGCTTAAAAAGCGAGGTCTTCAGCGCCGGTGAAAGTCCAATGAATTGAGGACGGAGCAATAGCGGAATGCAAAATCGAGAGAAACGGGAGTACCCCGAGTAAACCTGCTGGTGTTAGGCATCGTCCTCCACGTTTCCCCACATGCGAAAATCGTGGTGACTCCGCCGGGAATCAAACCAGGTTCACCTTGACGGAGGAGAGTAGTCTGACCAATACAACAACGCATGCCTCTGCTATCGTGGTCTTTAATGAGTAAAAGATACTTATTAACTTTCTATAAAGAAGGCTTGAGGTATTTCATGCTGAATGAGATACGAATCATTAAACGACACATTACCCGAAGTATTTACTAAATGAGGTGTGCACCTTTGAATATCAATATTTCAAAATATTAAAAACTACTTGATGTGAAACTACAAATCCCTGAAAAGTGTTTTCTTGATCTAAGACCTGAAATCTGCGAAACTATCAGGGTTAATGTCATTCCGTTATGTCTACTACATATAAAACTCTTAGGTGAACGATTTTTGAGAAATAACTACAAAGTTTGAATTGGTACTGTAGTGTACACAATATGTTAACTGTGTACTGAGTAATATATGCATGTAGTATGAAGAATTGGGTTCGACCAGTTTTATTTTCAATACTTAACCCTAAGTTCTGACCATGAATATGTAAATGCACGTATACATAGGACAGAATAATTTTGCAACAACGTACAAACACTTACACATGCCTTACCAAAAAATAATGGTATCTTAGGAACACAAGCCTCATATAGTCTCAGATGACTGTAAACAATATTACACTGAAGAGCCAAAAAAACTGGTATAGGCGTGCGTATGCAAATAACAGATGTATGGAACCAATCAGAGTAACGCGATGCGGTCGGCAGCTAGATCGGTTACTGCTGCTACAATGGCCGGTTATCAAGATTTAAGTGAGTTTAAACGCGGTGTTATAGTCGGCGCACGAGAGATGAGACATAGCAGCTCCGAGGTAGCGATAAGATTTGGATATTCACGTACGACCATTTCACGAGTGTACCGTGAATATCGGGAATCCGGTAAAACATCACATCTTCGACATTGCTGCGGCCGGAAAAAGATTGTGAAAGAACGGGACAAACGACGACTGACGAGAATCATTAAACGTGACAGACGTGTAACCCTTTCTCAAATTGGCGCAGNTGAATTGCCTCCTGCATACCTTCCGACATTAGTCGAGTCCATGCCACGTCGTCTTGCGGCACTTCTGCGTGCTGAGCGGGGTGGGGGGGCTACACGATATTAGGCAGATGTACCAGTTTTCTTAGCTCTTCAGCGTACATATACATTGGGAAGAATATAGAATTAATTTACAGCAAGCTACAGCAATAAAAATATCCCCAGAGACCTGGGATAATTATGTGAAATTTGATTTAAAAGAAAATACATAATTCTAAAACTAGTATTTAATAAATAAATGATCTGTGCAAAAACAATAGAGAAAATCAGCATAGACTTTATAGTTGAGCTTGGATTTGTATGGCCTCTTTAGCATCTTTTGTGACGGTATATCTTTAAAAAAATAAATTCTAATATGCATTTATTACTGGTTACGTTTCTTAACATCTTGAAAAATAAAAATAATTTGAAACGTATCTTCTCAAAACTAGCTCCGACAAACATAAGAAACTGTGCAGGTCTATGTAAGCAAATGCCGAGCAACTCAAATAATTAATATCAAAATGGCGTATTAGATGCTTGAAATACATTCCTGACAGTTAATTAAATATATTCAAAAGTTGCCTCTGCGGTCGAAAAACTTTAAATTACTATCTGCAAATATTATTTCATCGCAGGCTCTTGCAGGAAATACGTGGGCTGGGCTCGCCAGGCATCGTACTTAATGTCGTGATGTCTTCTGTAATCTTCTCTAGCAAGCTCTCAGGCTTGTGGTATTCCATATAACGTTCATTCGGTACCAAATTAACACTAAGAGGTAGTTCAAAATTGAATTTAATAAAATAAACACGTCGAAAGTGCGTACAGATCTTCTTCTTAAATTATACTGACGCACGTCTTCGCCCCCAACGGGCAGTCTGTATAAAAATATGATGCATTCGTCATAAAATTAATAAAAATCAAATAGTAGAGGGATTATGGGGACTTTGGCACATCGGGACCTTGGGCAAGAGCGTCGGCTGGTGGCCATCTTGGATCCAAATGACCTTGACCCTTATCTTGGCCCCGGTGACCTTTGGTCTTGAAAACCCAGAAAATACAAAAATACAAAAAGACCAAAAAATCCACAAATTAAAAAAATGTTAATAAATTATTTAAGAAATACTTCAAAATTTAATAAAAATTATTTAAAAATTTATTTAAAAATTTTTTTCCGGAGGTTCCCCACACCCCCTCCGGTCATTCTCATTCCACCATCTTGGTAGGTGCAGTCCACCATCTTGGTAGGTGTTACATGATTTCTGTAACATTATACAGCGATTTTGTGTTCTCCAAGACTGCCCCTCCCGTGCCTGAGCCTCTAGGCAGGGTATCACGGGAGAACTATCCAGAGCAGTTAATAAGTGTGCACCTCAGGTCTTAATATCCGGGCATATAATTGCCACACAGGCAATTCATTCTGACATCAGGCATTATGATGAGTGTGCACACTTCCCAGTCATATCGCTTCAGAACCATGCATTCATTGAGCTTGAACAGAGGTCTTAATTGGTCGCAGTTGAATGCTCCCAATAGAAATGGATTACGCCCTTTCCAATTATAGTGGGTGGATGTTCTCCAACAGAGAATGGTTCCACCTCACCTGTCAAAAGCAGTATACAGAGTTGAATCTGTACATGCCACCTTGATGGGGCTGAGGACTATACACCTCTACGAAACCGCTTCGTGAACGAGTCCTCTTACAAGGTGGACTAGACCGGCGACCCTTCGTTAGAAAGCATCAACCCTTTGAAACCAACACCTGAGGTCAACCAGCACGCTTACGTTCCACGGCAGCTGCTACTGACTCCACAGACACACAGGGCCAGCCCTCTAGGCAAATACCCACCTCCAGATCTCCTTCCAAGCAGAAGGTTCAACCACTACCACCCGGTCCCAGAGTCCGACCCGCGATCAGCACAGTAAAATCCGGGGCTTCACACTGATCCCCTGGGTATCCACAATTTTCAGGCATGCACACTGAGTTTTCACCCGGGAAAGCCCAACTCCTCCAGGACACAAGTCCATCCCTTCTTAGGAGCTCCGCCACCCCGAGATCCGCCCCAACTTGCCAGGTCGAGGCCTCAGCTGGATGTTTGCAATTCGGTTCGCGGGTCTCCACCGCATGGCGAAGAATATGTACAACCCCTGGAAGACTGCACATAACCTCACCGTAACTGTTCGTATGTGAACCGATGAGGCCGTTACACGCCTGTAGTCGTCCTCACTCCGTCAGCCACGGCGTGGTCACCGTGTTACCAGCCCAGACCACGAGGAGGTGGAGATGGACTCGGGCAGTGCTAGGCTATATATTCGCATCACTGCCCCATTAAGGAATTGAGTTGGCAGCCTTCACAGTAGAGGGGTCAATCCCAAGAATGAGAGGACCCACCGGAGCTCACCAGTAGTGGGCACCTCGGGCCGACGGAACACCACGGTGATCCAAGCCGTGGGCCGCCGGGGTAGACGCCACATCAACCAGCTAACTCGTACACTTTCGCCGGTTACCACTGCTAGAGCTTTTCCCAGGGGATGGCCACACGAGGGTAGTCATTCCGCTTTCGTCACGACTTCTCTACCAGGTACTCAGGGACCAGGCCCCCCCCCTACTCGGCGGACAAGTCCGGTTTTCAGGGCACCCAGTCCCCTCACCTTCCACCCATAACAGGTTGGTTGCCAGACCACAGCCCAGCCCCAACCCCGCCCCAAAAGGCCGGTATGCCCACCGCCCACCATTTTGGTCGGTGCAGTCCGCAATCTTGGTAGGTGCAGTCAGCCATCTTGGTAGGCATCACAGCCACCATCCGCCATCGTGGTAAGTGCAGTCGTCCACCATTTTGGTCGGTGCAGTCCGCCATATCGGTAGGTGCAGTCGTCCGCCATCTTGGACCAAGAAATCCGGTATCTTGGAAGGCGTCACATACACCATCAGCCATTTTGTTTTTTTCGTTTGTCATTGGTTTATACATTACTGGAGTTTGTCTCTCACATATATTTGACTGCCATCTTGGTTTTTCGTTTGTAATTTGCGCCCAGCAAACGACTGACCTCCTCCACTCCCTCCTTCCAATATATTTAATTGACCAATGTCCCACCCCTGATTCTCATTGGCTAATTGCCCACCCCCTTCCAACACATTTAATTGCTCCGCCAATGTTTCTCATTGGCTAATTACTTGAATGTTTTCGGAGTATTTCGTTCCGGCCAATCGGCGGCCTACTTTAATAGCGAGGGCGGGCTATTTTTTTCTCTTAAAAACTCTTTATAAGACGCACCACGAGCCCCCTCGGGAAAGCAGTCATTTTTCTCGCTGTCGTTCCTTTTTCGCTATTTCAAGAGGAAAGCCCAGTGACCATTTTGAAACTTGCAGGCTTCCAAATCCCTGTTAAATTTACGATAGCTATGTTGTCAAGTGAAGAAGAAAATAACAGCAACAGTAACGCAGAATAAAATGGAGATAATATTCTTCAGCTTATCCGCACCATATTGGCACGGGGAGCAATTTCGTCAATGCCGTATACTAGCACGAACCCGCAACCATCAGGCAACCCGTACCAGCCCCCATCAGTCAAAACGTCCTACAGGTTAGTCTCTCCCAGCTTCGCAGAGAGCCCCATCAGCTCCGACTACGAATATANAAGAAAATAACAGCAACAGTAACGCAGAATAAAATGGAGATAATATTCTTCAGCTTATCCGCACCATATTGGCACGAGGAGCAATTTCGTCAATGCCGTATACTAGCACGAACCCGCAACCATCAGGCAACCCGTACCAGCCCCCATCAGTCAAAACGTCCTACAGGTTAGTCTCTCCCAGCTTCGCAGAGAGCCCCATCAGCTCCGACTACGAATATAGTGATATCGAAGAAGAAATGGAAGTGTCTGTCGCCGAATTTTCTCCATTCAGGTCAGAAGACGTGAGCAAGTACATTGAATTGAATTGTGGGCACCAACGCGTAAGTTTTCGAGATGCTCGAGGCGTTTTGCAAATTAAATTTTGTGATGGTACAATTCACTGGCTACGCTGCTACGATGATTTCTAAGGCTGTTATGTGCGGGGCACATAAACGTGAGGATATAAAAACTGTTACGTTTACAATTTATGCCCTAACTTTACGCATCCTTGTTCTCTGGAGGAGATGGTAAAAAAAAAAAAAAATCGTGATGTCCATGTATGCAAGGCAAGAATGTACGAGAGTGTAGTGTACGAACTTTTCTGAAAAAGTAAAAATTATTATGTGTGCAAATGGCAGGATAAATGTGATGGGCATACCCATGTAGTGAAAAAGCAAGGTTTCCCTGACTGGACCTCCACCTGCACGCCTTTTGCATGCGAAGTGCACCTAGGCTCGAGGCCGAGTCCTTCCATAAAGTCTTCTCGCAACGGTGGAGCGCGTCCTGGTGATGAGTTCATTCCCGAGAAAAAATATGCAAGTACATATCCTCTACTGCACGGCGTAACCTACACGGACCAGCCGGCTGTTACTGTAACTGTGGAGCGGTGCGACAAAAATGTTCATTTCCTCCTTGAAATAACTGTCTTCGATGGAAAGACTTTTGAATTATCAGTGCAACATTGTGACAGTGACGAGTGTGCCATCAACAAACAAAATTTCCCACAAACATAGGAAATATGAAGAAAGAAATTGTGGGTGAACAACGTTCAAACAAGGACGACAGGGAAAATTGCGAGTTTAATCATGAGATTAAAAATTATAAACTTTTTAAAGTATGCTCTGTACGATGTGATAGCGTTTGGCACAGTTTGTAAGTTACCACGTGTGTGCGTGCGCATATGAGCTTTGCTCTACCTTTAGAAAAACCCAGGTAATGAAAACCTCCCATTCCCCTCGTAATTTTTTTTTAGTTGACGAAACACACACGTTCTACAGTGTAAAAAACATATTGGCGTACGTGATTAAAAGTTTTGATGGAGAAAATTATGTTTTTATGCTACGTGTAAAGAATTATTATTATGTACAAATAAGTGTCGATCTGTTTAATTATCTCATAATTTTTTGTTGTTTACTAATCTTTTACATTTTTTCAGTAAATATGTTTATCATGTAAAATATTTTTTCTCACATTTTTTGCATATAATATATATATATATACAGGGGATGGACAAAATAATATGAACCCCTGACATATACACAATATTTATTCATCGCTGAAATCCACGATATAGCCGCCCAAATCACAACGGAATCTCCCCCATGCTTGACTGTAGGAAGCAGGCAGTCCAGATCGTAGGCTTCTTTTTGGGGTTCTCCATACATAAACCCGGCCGTTTGTAGGAAACAATGTAAACGACGATTCATCGGATCATACCACATTCTTCCAATCATCAAGTGTCCAGGTTTTATTATCGTGGCACCTCTTCTTTCGCGGCTTAGCGTTGGCTTCCGTTATAAAGGGTTTCGCAATTGCAGCCCTTCCATGAATGTTAGCTTTGTGGAGCTCCCGCCGTACTGTTTTTGTCGAAACAGTATTACTCAAGTGAGTGTTGAGTTCTGCTTTCACTTTAGCCGCGGTAGTTTTATGTTATCTGGCCACAATACTTTTTAATGTTCGTCGGTCTCTATCAGTTAACTTTGGGTTTCGCCCACTATTCCTCTTCGCCGATGATGTTTTACCATGTTTTGTGTATGCTGTCATTACCGTGGATACTGTCGCTCGTGAAACGTTAAACAATTCAGCTGTTTTCGTCACAGACGCTCCCGCTAACCGAGCACCAACGATTTGCCCTCTTTCGAAGTCTGAGAGATCACACATTTCACCGATCGCTTGTTTTAACCGTCGCGGAACAAAGCGTATAATACACTGAAATATAACCTACAAGACTTGGCACGTAAACTGTGCAATACATACGCGTCGCATTATTTACACGGAAGCAGTGTTGCCAACATGCAACAAAATGTACTATATTGCATGGTGTTCATATTATTTTGTCCATCCCCTGTATATAGGTATATATCCCCTGTAGGTAAATAAGTCAAGCATAATTATTATGTAATAGGAGGCACTGTTATGAAATATTGCACGTGTTTGTCCTTTCTCAAGGGAAAAGTAAACACAATAAAAATTATGGAAAAAGAGAAAAATATATTTCACGTACTTGACCCTTCTCCAAGGGAAAATCAAACGCAATCAACATATTCAAAACAGAGAAAAAAAAATATATTACACGTCCTTGTCCCTTCTCTAAGGGGAAATCAAGCACAATCAATATTCATACCAAAAAAGGGGAAAAGAATACTTACGTTTTTTACATGGAGAAAAAATAAATTAGGGAACAAACACACAGTTAGAAGTAAAATAACATTTCGCTATATTTATCTCTAAAACCACACACAAATATTACACCAAAAATAGGTTAAAATGCTTGGTTCGCAAGTATAGGAGCAAAAAATGTGTGTCTAAAATCACATTTTTACATCCATATAAATATCTAATGTATCTGCAGACTCTAGGATGGTAGAAAACTTAGCAAAAATCTTTCCATGTAACATTTTACGTCCGTAAGATCACACACGCAGTTATTCAATTCCAGGTGTAAATTGGCAACATCGTTACGTAACGCGCGTAAAATGCTTTGAAAGTTATTTAAACACTGGTGAATCTCATCCCCATCAGACCGATGGGAGGGTGAATTAGCATCTAGAGGCAGCGGAGACCACATGTCTTCGCAGCAAAGGCATCTTTCAGCATTTGTGTAAACAATATCAGAGACCGGAGAATACTGAACCGACACAGATGAGTTCGTCACATCGTTGGAAGAAAGAGTCCCCGTTGTTTGCTCATGTAAAACAGTCATCTCGGGCGATCCATTTTCCAGCTGCGGCTTGCGGTGCCCGTGTGACAGGGTACGTACGAGCGGACGTAGAGAATTACTCTGCGCAAGTTTTTCCTGTTTCCTTCGTCCGCTCGGGTCCGTATACATTCTAAGCAAGATTCCCCCTTGCTCCTTCGGTACTGCATGTTCCTGCGAGTCAATACTTTAAATAAAATTTTCACTAATATTTCTTTTCTCTATACTTTATCTATTTAGCAAAAAATTGAACGTTATATTTAAAAAAGAAAAGGTTTAAAATACAAATACACAGATAGTTATTTTTTATACAGGTATGTTTTATTTACACAAATTAAAAAAATTATAACTGGACGTAAAATTTGAGTCTCATTAAAAAATTTTATGTGCGAGCCAAGACACGTTCGTAAACAATTATTAGCAGTCTTTGACGTTCCATCTGACGCAGTAGAATGGGAATGGCCAAAGTACCTTCTTCCAAGTTAAAGTCGTTTGTGGACGAATCCATGTTGGCGGCAACAGGTGACGTCACACGTGGAAGTTTGCATGGTCACGCTTCACAGTTCAATGCAGATTTCCCAGAATTTTTATTCATCGTGGTGTCAACACGGTGGCTGCGGCACGACCTTCGACGTTTAGTTGGAGCCGTTTGAGTGGAAGCCTCGCTGGTATTACACTGAGGCAACAGAAGTCCTGGGATACCTCCTAATATCGTGTCGGATCTCCTTTTACCCGGCGAAGTGCAGCAACTCGACGTGGCATGGACTCAACAAGTCGTTGGAAGTCCCCGGCAGAAATATTGAGCCACGCTACCTCTATATATGTCCATAATTGCGAAAGTGTTGCCGGTGCAGGAGTTTGTGCACGAACTGACTTTTTGATTATGTCCCATAAATGTTCGATGGGATTCATGTCGGGCGATCTTGGTGGCCAAATCATTCGCTGGAATTGTTCAGAATGTTCTTCAAACCAATCGCGAACAGTTGAGGGCCCGGTGACATGGTGCTTGTGAAGATCTACAAAGTTCGTTTCGATGGGGCACGCATTGCGAATCACTGACTCTTGGTATCTTCCAAACACATACACGGGGTAATAGGGAATTATGGCAGAGTCTAGCATTGTCGGAATTTCCTCGTACGGAATATTTCCGTCGTCCCACCTTAGTCTCTGCATTTCGTACGTCTGTAGGCGATACTTCTGTTGAGTGGTGCGGTCGAGGTGCTTCCATGGACACGGTGGCAAAGAAGTGAAAACTTTGGTTGTCTCGTATTCGTCACTGTACGAGATGGCAATCTGCTTGATGGTGTACGAGTCCAACGAGCGAAAACCTTGGATGTTGCAAAACATTTAATACGATTTTCATTATATAAAAAAATTTTAAGTTCCGATGCACACACCAAGTTTCACAAATTTTTACAAAGTCATATAAAACTTCATCGAGGTCCAGACACATCGGGCATCTGTGTTCTGAGTTGAATTCCACGCCGGGTATTGCTTGCCAGTGGAAGGGGAGCATCTTCCACGGGTACAGCTTGCGAGTAGATAGCTTGCACGGGAACGTCGTCTCCTACAGGGACGGCGTCTTCAATGGGGAGGGCANGGGTACAGCTTGCGAGTAGATAGCTTGCACGGGAACGTCGTCTCCTACAGGGACGGCGTCTTCAATGGGGAGGGCATCTTCAATGGGGAGGGCGTCTTCAATGGGGAGGGCGTCTTCAATGGGGAGGGCGTCTTCAATGGGGAGGGCGTCTTCAATGGGGAGGGCGTCTTCAATGGGGAGGGCGTCTTCAATGGGGACGTCATCTTCCACAGGTGCAGGCATCTCGAGGGCCGCTCGGCGGGCCTTGCAGCAACCCCTGCGATGTGGCGTATCGAGAACCGAGGTGGTGCAGCCTTCGAAACACTCCCTGCACGGAAGGCAGTCCTGTATGTCTTCGTCCTGCTGCAAGTAGGCCGGCAAATACTTGAATACGGTAGAAATTTCGTAAGGTGTGTAGTCCAGGAGAAATTCTTACGGCAGGTATGGTAACTCGTCCTGTTTTTCCAAGGCACTAAGCGAGCGCACTCTTCCAAATGCCAAAATGGCAGAAAGAATTGTATGGCCGCTCGGACACCACGTGTACATTTCTAAGAGCGAGAAAAATGACTGAGTTCCTGAGGGGGCTCGGGGTGCTTCTTATAGAGAGTTTTTAAGGGGAAAAAATAGTCCACCCTCCCGATTGGTCGGAACAAAGGTTTCCGAAAACACCAAAGTAATTAGCCATTGAGAAACATTGGTGGAGTAATTAAATATATTGGAAGGGGGTGGGCAATTAACCAATGAGAATCATGGGTGAGGAAATTGGTCGATTAAATATACTGGAAGGGAGAGTGGAGGAGGCCAGTCGTCTGCTGGGCGCAGTGCTGGGGACAGTACCAGCAATGTAAAACAAATGACAAACGAAAAAACCTAAATGGCGGTTGAATGAAGTTGAGAGAAACTCCAGTAGTATGTAAACAAATAATAAACTAAAAAAAAAACGATATGGCAGATGTTGGCTGTGACGCCTGTTAAGATGGCGGACTGCACCGACCAAAATGGTGGATGGTGTTTGTGATGCTTACCAAGATGGTGGACTGCACCTACCAAGATGGTGGAATGAGTATGGGTGGAGAGGTGTTTGGAGGACCTACGTAAATTTAAGTTTTTAAAAATACGTTTTTTAAATAATTTTAAAATAATTTTTTGATATTTTAAAAATATTATTTATTGTAATTTTTATACATTTTTTTTTATTTTCTAGGTTTTCAAGGTCAGAGGTCACCAGAAACAAGGTAAGGGTCAAGGTCACTTAAATTCAATGGTCGATGGACGACCAGAATGACAGAGCACGAACAACTCCGACGCTCTGGTCCCAGGTCCAGATATGCCAAAGTCCCCATAATACTTCAATTAAATTTCCTACCAGGCCGAAATCCATAGGGTCGGTGTCCTGCCTGGTGGAAACAAGATGGCTAAAATCCTCCTCAACTACTTACTTAAAATGTAACTTTAAACCTCGCGCCAATCACGAGAGGGCTGCAAAACATATTACGCACCACGCCATGCAATAAATACCATGACAACCAAAATAACACGTTACTCTTTTGCTTATGACCTCCGTCCATAAACCTCTTTGTAAGAATTCTGGAAGGCTTTCAAAAATAAATAATTACTACCACACATAATGGCATTAAGCAATAAGTTACTGATATAACTAATGAACCTACTTTCCTCAACATGAGTGCAATTAATTTTTAAATAAGTTCTTAGAATCTGAGTTAGTAGTTAGGACTTGACTTTTCTTCGAAAGAAATAACATTAGAAATGAAACCAGAAACGTATGCAACAGCAGTGAGACAATTACAAATACACACGTGCCTTACCGGGACTTGAACCCAGAAAATATGTTACCATAAGCTAGCGTGCAATCCATTGCATTATGAAGTTCCAATTTGGAGCATTAAATTCGGATTTAATCTGTCTAATGTTTTGATTGATAGGGTTTACTAACCTAGAATATTTGCAGGGCCAACATGTAAGTATACATGGCCTACCGTAGAGTTATTTGTGTGAAGAATTTGGTGGAAATCTGTTGTTTGGTCCCTGATATATGTCATAAAGAAGTTAATTTTCTTATTTGAAGCTGTCGTAAAAATTGACAAAAAAGAGGCTCTATACATGATGCTTCTAATGTATACTGTCTACATACAAATTTAGGTTGAATTTGGTTAAATTGTTTGATATATGTGGCAAACTTACCTAAAATATTTATGAAGCTGCCATTTTGAACATCGTTGTAGACCCATTTAAATCATGAAAGTTGACATGGCTATCTATACCATTTATGGTGTGCACAATTTGGTACAAATTAGTTGAAATGTTCCATTGTAACAATTGGTTGGCATCGTTTGAATGGTTCTCGAGATATGGCATAAAATCGCCATAATTTTCTTGTGGCGATTTTGATATATGGCTTAGAAAAAAGTAATGTAGTAGAACATTCGATGATTGTAAACTGGTAATATACGAAGTTAAGATGAAATAGATTACATAGTTTCGTATATATAGCACACAAAACTAAAATTATTTTATAGCCGTTAATCTAAAAATTGGTGTCGAACTTAAAAAATGCATATATTAATACGACCTACCACAATTCATCTTCGCCAAATTTAGTAAAAATGGGTTTTTTGTTTCCTGAAATATGAGATAAAAATGTATTATTTATTGGTGGGGCTATCTTACAAAATGGCAGTGAAATGAGTCTCTGCATGGATAAATATGATGATTGTAACAGGTTCTGCCAGCATACAAAGTTAAGTTGAGTTTTGTTTTGTTGATAAAATATAATGATCTAAAATATTTGTATAGCCAACATTTTGAAAATTAGTGCCTGACCTACTTAAAAATTAACAGTTTACACCACCTGCTGCATTAATATTTGTTTGCCTAATTTTATAGGCAAAAACTTTATTTATTCGTAAAGAACAGTGTTGCAAAATTGAGGACAAAAGATACTCCGTGTAGATACAGTTGATAGTTGTAATATCTACTGCCAGTATACAAAGTTAAGTTGGAATTGATTACAAGGTTTCGACGATATTTTCTGAGCTAAAAATAACTATATGGCCACCATTTTGAAAATAAGTGTCTGACATACTTGAAACTCATTTGCAAATGACGCATGCCATATCAATGTAGAAGCTCAGCTGTCACAACGTACATCATACCCCACCCCCTCCCACAAAGCCCCTCCCAGTAGTCACGTGCCTCGAGACATGTGGCAGAAATTAACTCCTGCAGCAAAGGCAGGCCGGAGCATACACATGTCAAGGCTGCCTGTACCCCCACCACCCACCTAGCAACCCCGTGAAACTTGGACACGCCAAAGAAAGGATCAGATAGTCTGGCGATTTCTGCCCACATTAATAACATGTGATGAAGGGTAACACGCGCTGCAGAAACAGCTGACAGGGTTTGTCAGTGGCACCGCAGGTCACCCGATTCCCCCATCACCTGCAAAAGCGGTGGCACATGTAGGAAGTAGCCTTTGTTCAGCACCTCCCCCTTTTCCTCTTCCCCTAACAAGGGAAGACATGTGTAAGGTTCTAAGGGGGGGAGATGGAAATAGTTTAAAAGCCAATTTTTGAGACAAGGGGGGATGAGTTACGTGAGAGCAGTTGATCTGATCAGTTACATCAGTCGCATTACAGAGAGAGGAAGTATGTGCAGAAGTTAACCGAGGCCGGGGAGATCGGACCCCGGCCGAGTCAGTCAGTCAGTTAGAATCGATCAGTTACGTGAGAGCAGTTGACCCAGTCAGTTAGAATCGCGCGCCGAGAGAGGAAGTCCATCAAGATGCCGAGAGGCCAGGGGGGGGGTCGGACCCCGGCAGAGTTAGTCAGAGACAGTGTTTAGGGGGTCAGCCATATCGAGACAGACAACCAGTAATTTCCCAAGTCGCGGCGGTGCCAGGCAAGAGTCAGTTCGCGGAGACAGTCAGTCAGTGACACCCCATCGCCAGAAAGCAATGAGCAGCAGGTGGCGTGGCGCTCGGAAGCGCCACACCAGGACGCGAATGGTGCCAGGCATCCGGAGCCAGATCGTGGAAGTCAGCCGAGTCGTTTACATCCCACGCTGAGAACAGGAGTCGAGTGATGAGCTTCAATGAGGAGCACCACATCGAGTGGGAGTAGTCCAGTGCAACCTCGCACCAAGAGCCGGGGCGGGGGCCCACCAAGGGTCCTTCGCCAGGACATGGTAGGGAGGTAATCCTTCAGTTACAACCCTACGCCGAGAATGGGAGTCGAGTGGTGAACTTCAACGAGGAGCGCCACATTGAGCAAATAGGAGTAGTCCAGTGCAATCCCGCGCCGAGAGCCGGGTGGGGGCCCACCAAGGGTCACTCGCCGGGACGTGATAGTCAGTCAGCCAACGCCGAAGGAGAAAGCCAGCTGAGTGCAGCACACCAACGACAGACAGTCCGAGGGCTTGTAACAGGACCACCCAACTCACCAGACCTCAACTACTGCCGGAACAACCACCCAGCAACAAATACAGTCAAGTAACAACGTCGCCACTCAGGGACGTGTCCTGCCACCTAATGCCCTCCACAGTGTCGGAAATGTTAGCCAGAACACTGTAATCAGCCCTTCAGGCCCAGAACTCACAGGTCAGTAATATATGAGTAAATTCTCGGAAAAGTAGTTGCATTGCCGGGAATGTGTGTATGAATTCCCGTCTAATAAACCTGTTAAAACCAAGACATGATGAAGTTATTGTTTGATCTACCCTCAACCTTCAAGGCACCTTATAGTCTGTGCCTGGTAACATTAACTCAGATCCTATGAACCATCCTGTATCATACAGGTGGGAAATAGCGTCATACATATGAACTGCCGCAGTTGTACTTGTTTGCCAAATTTGTTAGCAATCTGAAGATTGGTTCCCGAAATATTACACAAAAAACTACATTAATTCATGTAGCACTACCGTACAAAATTGAGGACAAAAGCGGTAGTTTTTGGCTTATATGATGCTTGTATTAAATAATATCAGTATACAAAATTTGGTTGAAATTGGTCAAACGGTCGGCAGTTATACCAAATAAACGTAACATTTTTTTATTGCCAGACTTTTGAAAATAAGTGCCTAAATAAGTTCAATTGCTTATAGTTACCTGGCCTATCATAGTTCTACTTACGTGCAAAATTTGGCGAAAATTGGTTGAGTAGTTTTCGAAATATAACGTAAAAGTTAGATTTTTCATGTGACGCCATATTACAAAATGGTGGAAAAACATCAATAATCACCTCTTAATTCAATCCTTACAATTTTCACTGTCAGCATACAAAATTTGGTTTTTATCGGTTAAATGGTTCCCGAGATATGATATATCACCTTAAAAATTTTAATGGCCAGCATTTTGAAAGTAAGTGTCCGGCGAAATCGAAAACTATAAAAGTCAGGTGTCCTTGCTTAGTACTATATGTGTACCGAGTTTGGTTAAATTCGGTTTACGTGTTCAAAAATTGAAAGAGGGTTGGGGGGAGAGGCACACACATGCACACTCTCACACACAGTCACACGTAAATACACACACATACACACACAGACAGGAAAGTGATCTCATAAGCCTTTCTTCCCTTCGGAAAGTAGGTTATCAACAGTAATTAAAACAGTAGCCGCCACATATAAACAAACAATAAACAAATAAATATTACGTGAGTCAAAACAGTAGAAATTACTCTTATTAAAAGTAGCAAATATAAAGGCGACACAGTACGTTTGTTTGTCTGCCAGATTTGTGACCTGGGGACATCTGTCTGTTGAAGAGAAATTAAATTATCCACCAAAATGTTTGCTCGAGTCACTTATCAAGTGAAGAAATCACTGTTTTAATCAGAAAATTTGTAGATTCTTCACAACTAATTAATAATAATTTTGAAATGAAGTCGTATGAAAATCTTTATTTTTAGGGTCTCGTGCTTCATTTACACTACACACTGAAAGTCATAAAATACTGGCACGTCAGAAAAAACAACTAAAGACAAAAAAATATTGAGAGTGGGTACGTTTTTCTCCTTCTGTAGACGTACTGGATTTTAATTGACTACGTAACCTGCATTGTGATATGTATAAATAGTATCTCAGGAATAGTTCAACAAACTGTGGTATTTGGCATCAGGTAATAAGCAAGTTTAGTTCCCAACTCCACGGGGGCAGCTAAGTTCAGGGTCTGTTAATAACAATAATTCGGTTTCTTAATTGCTGGCTTTTTTATAGTTAAATTTCGACTTGTGTGGTTTTCTGTTATTGAACAACAGTACAAGGCTATTTATGCTTATTAATATTACGCGTGGAAGTAACGCACCTTCAGAAAAGCCTACTGAGCAGCTTGACTGATTCATTAAATTATTCGCAGAAAAAAATATTACATCAGTATGGGATATGGGTTGTCCATTTGCAAATAGTGTTATGGCCACCAAAAATGTAAATGTGTTTTATTGCGCCATTTTATCCCTTGGGAAGTCATTCACTGGAAAAACAAGAATTTTCGCTGCAAAGTGTATTTAAACGTTAGTAAAATCCATTAAGAAAGTTGCCTACAGATGCAAAGTATGTTATGTCCTTCAGCGATACAGAAGCAAATCGTGTTTTGTCCAATCCTGAATATGTTTACAAAACATGTTATGTCCAATGTAAAACATATTGATATCATAATTTACTGTTGCATATGGTGTCATGTTCTGATTACATTCCCTGTTGTTTGTTTTACATTTTACATTCGGTGTGGGCACAGTAGAGTAGACTCTCCGTTTCTACCGATGTACTGGAAATTATTTTAATTATGTGAAGAAAAATTTTGTGTTTATAATATGGGTGTGAAAATAAACTTTGTTTTTGTGCCAAAGTTGTGAACAGTGTGTATCATATGTCAAGACAAAGTCATTGTGGTGACGCTTTCGCGGTTTTAAGGAGAGTTTCTTGGCCTTTATTTTGTTATTTGTGATTGTAAAGATGAATGAGGAAAATAGATTGGCAGCCACTGACAGTAATGTACAACCTGCAGAACCAGGGAAGTCGCGAAAAAAAAGAGGAATGAAAAATCGTGCAAAGAAACAAAATGAAAAGAATGAGGTTAGTATATGTTAAATCCTGTTTTAAGAACAGTTTACACAAAATAACTTTCATATTGTCTTTTTTTTTCTAATGTAATATTATTAATATTGTTCCAGATATTCTGCAAAGGGTTTCCCGAAGTGTCGAAAAAGCAACCATCCGCAAAGCGCAAGATTCAAATGCTCTGAAATATCACTGCAAGATATAAGACGAAGCAACCAGAAATTTTACCAGGAACCTGACAGGCAGGTACAAAATGCATTTATTTTAAAGTATGCAACAGGTGAAACACCAGCCCGAAAACGATCTCGCAGTGATTCATTTGACAAATCAGTGATAACAAAATATTATCTGCCAAAAAAACGTGGGGGCCGAACAGTGAACGTTGAGGTATGTAGACAGATGTTCCTAGATGTTTTTAAAATAGAAAGATCTCGTCTTCAGACTTTATTTAAAACATTTCTGGAGAAAGGTGTTTTGCCTATATAAAAAAAAAAAAAAGGTGATACTAGTTTTGAGAAGTACGCAGAAAGTAACCAATCGGTTAAGAGATCGGTTAAGAGCTTCATTGAGAAATTTAAAACCATTCAGAGTCACTAAAGAAGATCAAAAACAGTAACGAAGTAGTATTTTCCTAGCAATTTGAGAATTACTGAAATGTGGGAGCAATATAATGGAGATCACAAAGAAGAGCTGCATGTGACATATGAGTATTTTAGAACCATATTTGTTACTGACTACATCAGTTTTGCAACACCTGCAAATAATTGCTTTTCCACTTGTTTACAACTGAAGGAAGAAATCAAAAACTGTACAGACCATGGGAGAGTGGGTAACCTGAAAACCGAGCTGAAAGTCCATGAAATGCGTGCCGATGCATTCTACGTATTATTGAAAACATGTGAAGATGGTTTTCTTACTCTGACTGCCAGAAGAATTTGGTTTTGCTCAAAGTTCAAGACCAAGCTGCATATTACTCACGCCAGTTGTATTTATATAATTACACAATTTGTCAATTATCTCATGATTCTCAAAGCGTTAGGAACACGTTTTCTTATCTCTGGACTGAATATAGCTTCAAAAAAGGCTCAAACGAGATAGCATCTGTCTTGTATCATCATCTACAGAATACTGACCTGGTGGGTATTCACTGCATCCGTATTTTTGCTGACGGGTGTGATGGAAAAAACACAAACAAATATGTAATAGGAATCGTATCTAAGTGGTTTGTTAAGGAAGTTCCTCGGTCGCTGACGGAAGTACTTTTGGTGTTTCCCATAGTTGACCATTACTTAATACCGCCAGATCGTGTATTTGGAAAAATTGAGCGCGCTCTGAAGAAGATACGAGAAATTGCTGATCCTATAGAATATGAATCTTTGATTAGCAAATTTGGATCTGTTATTCATCTAGGAGATGACTGCTCTGTCTAAGACTGGAAATCAGCAGCTGACGATGTTCTGAAACCACCAACCTCGTGGCATTTCAAATTCCAAAAGTAAAAAAAGGTTATTCTGACACGCTCTAAATATGGGAATTTTGTAGTCCAGGAAGAGCCGAATGTCATAATAGAGGTTGGAGAACCGAAAAAAACATTGTAAATAGGTGAAGCATCTCACAAATCTAAAGCCGACAATCATAGCTAAGGGTATTCAAATTGGGGGACCTAATCTGGAAGATGTACGCAGGTTGCTAACAACATATTTTTGAGAACTATAGGAGAGTGCGGAAAGACTAAGGTATTACAAAATTGTTCGACGAGCTAATGGAGAAGCTACAGAAGTAGAAGACAAGGATACTGACTTTGATGTAGTTCCAGCAATTGTAATTTAAGCCTGTTTTGTTATGACTTTCAGTGGCTAAAGAAAACATTCACATTTATTTGTAATACTTCTTCATTGTTAGTCCAAAGTGTCAGTGTTTTACAAGACTGTTAAATATGTTGATGAAAAAGACACGAGGATCAGAATGAGAGAATAATTTTGATTGTTTGTTTACTGCAGCATACTGTTTACTGTTGGCATAAAAATGGGCTAATGTTCTATAATGATTTAAAAAGAAAAATGGTTCATAATACTATATAATTCATCGAAAGAGGAATAATATTCTTATAACAATTTTATTTAAATCAACAACCCAATACTATTTCTATGTATCAGAGTTAGCTGTAATTAAAATTTGTTTTATTGTTTTAACAATGCAACAATTTCTAAATTCCGATAGAAGAGTTTCACAGCAGGCCAACTAATATCTTAACCACATTCCTAACGTAATCGCAATGCCAAAAAACCACAGTTACAAAATGTGTTAAGTTTACATTACAAATGCTATCCATTCATTTTTTTTTCAATTTTATAATTTTTACAATAGCTTAGGATTTGTATGGCATTGCACTCCCTTCTCTATGACTCGCATACATTTTAAAAATAATATTTAAACATCTACGTACATTGCTTTGTTAGTGACAGTTTTTTCTGATTTCCCAGCGTTTTTTTTTTTTTTTTTAAGCATGGACATAACACTATTTGCAAATGGGCAACTCATATAATTTTCTTTGAGACTAAAATATAGTCCTATTGTAACAGTGCAACTCCTGAGCAGATAGAAACACGCGGTAGAGGCAAAGTCTGCATAAGGAGGGCATGAGGAAAAATATAAGGGGGGGGGGGAACTGCGACCACATTGAAGAGCTGCACGATATATCGATGTAAGCCGGAGGCCAGTTTCGCGCAGAGAAGCCAAAGGAAACACAATTTACGCCAGGCAAGGAAAGGTAATATGTGCTTTGTTATTACATTGGACATCATATTACGTGTTATGCATTAGGGACTACCCCCTTAACCTTTGAATCTCATTGTCGATGCTTATCCTTCACCAAGTTATCCATAATTTCAACCTTTATCGCTGAAATCTCTCTTCTGTGAAACTATATCATAGTTGCTTGTTAGTAATCTATTTAAATTTTTCTTTCTCGTTTTTGATGTATTTTAATATTACAGATCATTAGATACTATGGTTTATAGTGGGAAAGCTGACTGTTTCCTAGGATTCGACGTACTGTACGCATGCCAGGCAGTTTTCTTTCGTTATTTGCCGACATACATGCATGGAACTACTATCCCAATTCATTGGGCCAATAAGGATTCTGATATTATGAAGCAGAACGTTTGTGATCGATCTGAAAATAAATTATCCGAATCAAAACTTTATCATTTAATCATAAAATATACATTAGCTAGAGTGTTGGGAAAAGTATGTTTTTACAAACATTTTTAGCGATTTTCCAGTGTCTTTAAAAATTATACATTCGCTGAGTGACGTACGAAAGGAGGGGATTGGATGCTATCGGGGCGATCGCGTTTCCCCTGTCTGAGAAATACATTTTGGCTGAAGATATGCTTACAATTACAATGTATTACCTTTAAATTAATTTTTTTCTGGAGAGGAGCTTTCCTTTGCAGGTAACTATTGATAATTATCTAATAATATTCTGTGATCTTTCTTTATTCCCCAAAACCCAGACATTTCGCTCACCAATGGTCGTCACCCTACCGGTGCAACCGGCGAGGCATGTCATCGAGTTCACTACAATTCACCTCTCAAAAATAGCAGCAAGTATATGAGCATTTGTGTTTAATCTATCTGGGCAAAGTGTGAATCAATAAAGNTTCACCTCTCAAAAATAGCAGCAAGTATATGAGCATTTGTGTTTAATCTATCTGGGCAAAGTGTGAATCAATAAAGACAACTTAGATTAAGGGGCTCTTGAACTGCGTTGCAGAGTGTTTTAAATACACGTTTTTCCACGAAACTACTAAACGGGCGTCCAATGTGCTGATCTACGATATGAACACACACTTCAGACGAGGCCTGTTGAGTGCGTTCAAGATGTCTCCCACATTATGAACACCTTTACATTGCACTCCAACGTACGGCTTTTCAAAGCGCTGTTTCTCAAATCATTAGCGTCAAGTACGTACAAAAATTCTCGAGGGCCTTACATTGAACCTTCCTACAGACTTTCCACCAATAAAATGATACGGTCATCGCTTAAATTGCCAAAGGTAGACGGAGCGTGATGAAGACACCGCACACCTGCTCAGAGCCTTGCGTTTGGCGGCGATGGCGCACTTGATGGCCATATCAGGTGTAGTCCGTATCGCTTCCGAGATTCTCGGCCTCAAAGGCGGAAAACAGCTCTTTACAAGGCTCTTGACAATGGGGCGCCAGAAGGGTGAGAAATATATATTGCTTTATGGCTACGGGAGGCCTGCCGGTTTGAGATGAAGGGTGATATGAACGTGTAGAGGCAACAAAATTAAGAGGTATTGAACCCCTGCATCGTGAACTTAGAAATTTTTGCCTGAGATTCTCTTTAACGGTGTTGGACCCCAAAAAATGAATAGTTTTATTTTTGTACCAAACATTGTTAAACTTGTACACATTATATGTAATACGATTTTCCGCGAATAAAAAAATTTTACACCTTATATTTTTAGAATAATTTGATGTCAAATTAATTGTTTTTCTTTTCTGTTGCAGCCATAATAACAAATAGTAACTAAGTTGTACAAATGAAAGAAATTACAAAGTAAATTAGTACCATGGGCTACCGCTTGACATATATGTAAGCACCAAATAACAGTTCATTCATAAAAAAAGATAAAAATATGCAAAAATTTCTTTATACTAACAATTTTTTCATGTATATATGGCTTGCTATTTCGTGANAAGGAGGGGATTGGATGCTATCGGGGCGATCGCGTTTCCCCTGTCTGAGAAATACATTTTGGCTGAAGATATGCTCACAATTACAATTAATTACCTTTAAATTAATTTTTTTTTTTGGAGAGGAGCTTTCCTTTGCAGGTAACTATTGATAATTATCTAATAATATTCTGTGATCTTTCTTTATTCCCCAAAACCCAGACATTTCGCTCACCAATGGTCGTCACCCTACCGGTGCAACCGGCGAGGCATGTCATCGAGTTCACTACAATTCACCTCTCAAAAATAGCAGCAAGTATATGAGCATTTGTGTTTAATCTATCTGGGCAAAGTGTGAATCAATAAAGGCAACTTAGATTAAGGAGCCCACCGAACTGGCTCTTGAACTGTGTTGCGGAGTGTTTTAAATACACGTTTTTCCACGAAACTACTAAACGGGCGTCCAATGTACTGATCTACGATATGAACACACACTTCAGACGAGGCCTGTTGAGTACGTTCAAGATGTCTCCCACATTATGAACACCTTTACATTGCACTCCAACGTACGGCTTTTCAAAGCGCTGTTTCTCAAATCATTAGCGTCAAGTACGTACAAAAATTCTCGAGGGCCTTACATTGAACCTTCCTACAGACTTTCCACCAATAAAATGATACGGTCATCGCTTAAATTGCCAAAGGTAGACGGAGCGTGATGAAGACACCGCACACCTGCTCAGAGCCTTGCGTTTGGCGGCGATGGCGCACTTGATGGCCATATCAGGTGTAGTCCGTATCGCTTCCGAGATTCTCGGCCTCAAAGGCGGAAAACAGCTCTTTACAAGGCTCTTGACAATGGGGCGCCAGAAGGGTGAGAAATATATATTGCTTTATGGCTACGGGAGGCCTGCCGGTTTGAGATGAAGGGTGACATGAACGTGTAGAGGCACAAAATTAAGAGTTATTGAACCCCTGCATCGTGAACTTAGACATTTTTGCTTGAGATTCTCTTTAACGGTGTTGGACCCCAAAAATGAATAGTTTTATTTTTGTACCAGACATTGTTCAACTTGTACACATTATATGTAATAAGATTTTCCGCGAATAAGAAATTTTACACTTCATATTTTTAGAATAATTTGATGTTAAATTAATTTTTTTTTTTTTGCTGCAGCCATATTAACAAATAGTAACTAAGTTTTACAAATGAAAAAAATTACAAAGTAAATTAATACCATGGGCTACCGCTTGACATATATGTAAGCATCAAATAACAGTTCATTCATAAAAAAAAGATAAAAATATGCAAAAATTTCTTTATACTAACAATTTTTTCATGTATATATGGCTTGCTATTTCGTGANAAAAAAAGATAAAAATATGCAAAAATTTCTTTATACTAACAATTTTTTCATGTATATATGGCTTGCTATTTCGTGATGACATATATGTCACGTGGTAGCCCATGGCAATAGTTTACTTGGTAAATTTTTTCATTTGTACAACTTAGTTAGCATTTGTTATTATGGCTGCAGCAAAATAGAAAAAAAAATTTAATTTGTCATTAAATTATTCAAAAATATAAAGAGTAATTTTTTTTATCCGAGGAAAATGTCATCGCATATAATGTGTACAAGTTAAACAACGTTTGGAAAAAAAATTAAGTTATTAATTTTTTGCGGTCCAGTGACGAGCCAACACTGTGGACGAGGCTGTGCGGCTCGCTACGGCCACGCGGACAAGATGAAGGTCATCCCGTGCTGTGGCCACATTGCGTGGTCCAGTACCCGCTCGTCGCTGCGTACGTCCCTCTTCTATCCACTGGTTCCACACACGCATCACTGTCGTAGCAGCATGCCATGTACGAGCCGAAATGTCACGGTATGGAAAACCCGTTTCCCGGAGACCAGTCATTCTTCCCCGTTCGAACTCACTCACATGCTGATATGGCGCCCTTTGACGTCGACGAGGCATTCTGGCACTTGCTTTCACTTCGTTTGACGGCTCTTCACTTACTGAGCTTGGCGTAACACGGACCTTCCCCGTCATACAAGAGAGGGCGCTGCTGGGCCTCCATGCACGCCATCTCTCTGCAATCGTAATCACTTATTGCTGGTACAATGTTCTACACATCCTCCGAGTTTAGTGTTATTCGGGCTACTTTTTATGGGTGTTGCAATTTTCACAAACAATAGTGTATATCACGTGAGTTCAAATTTTGTTCTCGATCGGGAATTTGCGATCTACGAGACCTTTCTGTAGCCCTTAATAAGGTGTGACGAAATTTATGGCACGACAGGTCTGAGATAATAGTTTCACAAATATTCAGAAATCGTTGCACCCTCTCTGCCTTTGTTGTTTTATAACAGTAAACATCCAAGAAGTAATAATTGAAAATTTAATTCTGGCAGGAACAGATTAGTTAACACCAACAGCAGCCAAACAAAAAAATAACTGCAGAAATTCTTCAAAGTTTAATGCTATTCCTTGTCGACCCAAAAAACGTAAAACGAAATTGTGTACTGCCAGGTTTTCGATAGAAGTCAATATATCCAAGATGGCGGTGATAATTCGCCCTTAATTAATGGGCTTGAACGGAAGTATGTACCTTGAGACAACTTATGCTAGGCAGGCGCTGTTAAACATGTGTTACGCGCATTAAATTGAAGGCCCTATTCTCTACAATAAATCCTTATTTTATAATGTTGTGTGTTTTTTTTTATGTAACTTTAATTGGAATCAGCTCTCAGTGAAGTTGATGTAACAGACTTCTGGGAAACAAATTATCTGTGCCTGCAGGAAGCATCTAAGAATATGTAGGCTGGCCTTAGTCCACGAACGCATTGGGACACAGGATCTGTGTCATATGCAGNGTAATTTTATAATGTTGTGTGTTTTTTTTTTATGTAACTTTAATTGGAATCAGTTCTCAGTGAAGTTGATGTAAAAGACTTCTGGGAAACAAATTATCTGTGCCTGCAGGAAGCATCTAAGAATATGTAGGCTGGCCTTAGTCCACGAACGCATTGGGACACAGGATCTGTGTCATATGCAGAGCTTGTCACGCAGCGCCGAGTAGTTCACGCCTATAGCCTATTCGCGGTTTATTCACACTTTTTGATTCAAACCTTTGAAAAATCACACCATATATGATGTGTTTGGTTGTTTCCTAATTATGTTATGTATCTCAAGAGTTGTATATTTCGTGTTAATTTATATTTTGTGTTAATATAAGATTAATTTATTTTTAATTAAATTAAAATTTTATTTTGGGTTTTATGTACAAACTATATTAGGTATTTAATTTATAATTAATAATAATATAAAGAGAGAGAAAAGAAAGGTGCGGGTAATACCTAGTAAGAAATAGTTCTTATCCAAAGTGTTATTACACTGAGCGCGCACGAATGCGGTGCTTTGTCCCTTTGGTGTGATTATATAGAATATCCTAGAAGTAGAACTTTAGCACGGTTTCAAAAAAGTTGAAAGTAATGGTGAATAGAATTTACACGAACGTACGCGCACATTGAAGCGCAGTATTCGCAATCAGTGTAGGCGAAGTTAGAAGTTTCTGAATCAAATTCTGATGCAGAAACGGAAAATTTAAGGCTACCGAATGATACCCGCAGAAGAAGAAATTCTTTTTTGGCGTAGCGAATGTATGGAAAATAGAAATATTCACGGGGAGTCTGTCCTGACACGTGAATTATTTGACTGAAAATTCGACTGTCGTCTCACCAGAGACCAATTTGAGGAAGTGCATAAGCATGATTCAAGCAGACATGACGTACATCCCACCACATTTAATGCTTACAAAGCAGACGNTTTTATGTACAAAGTATATTAGGTATTTAATTTATAATTAATAATAATATAAAGAGAGAGAAAAGAAAGGTGCGGGTAATACCTAGTAAGAAATAGTTCTTATCCAAAGTGTTATTACACTGAGCGCGCACGAATGCAGTGCTTTGTCCCTTTAGTGTGATTATATAGAATATCCTAGAAGTAGAACTTTAGCACGGTTTCAAAAAAGTTGAAAGTAATGGTGAATAGAATTTACACGAACGTACGCGCACATTGAAGCGCAGTATTCGCAATCAGTGTAGGCGAAGTTAGAAGTTTCTGAATCAAATTCTGATGCAGAAACGGAAAATTTAAGGCTACCGAATGATACCCGCAGAAGAAGAAATTCTTTTTTGGCGTAGCGAATGTATGGAAAATAGAAATATTCACGGGGAGTCTGTCCTGACACGTGAATTATTTGACTGAAAATGAAAATTCGACTGTCGTCTCACCAGAGACCAATTTGAGGAAGTGCATAAGCATGATTCAAGCAGACATGACGTACATCCCACCACATTTAATGCTTACAAAGCAGACGCGCAGGCTTCAAACAGAAGATTGCGCCAGTGCTGGAAACTACGTGCAGAGCGTGTATGACACGTAGGCCGGTGCAGGCATACGCCTGCGCTGCGCCTCTATGTACAACTCGCAACATAAACATATTGTTTGCATTTGTCTGCACTACGCTGTGCTACGTTGAACTAGGTCACAATGTGCGCCTGCTGGCCTTACAGTATCCGGGAACCCTCGTGTCACCCGAGCACCCGAGAAAGCGAAGTTGAGGAGCAGGATAGAAAGGAAAAGCCGCTGATTGGAGACCTAGTACAGCCTTTAGAAGGGTCTGATATGATTATCATAATTTAGGGTTGGAGTGCAAAACACGTATTAGCACCCAGATTAATCAGCACAGCCGTTGACGGGCATGTGTGAAGAATTAGCCGTAAGAAATTAAAGACGCAGACAAATCGCCACAGACACTTCCAGTGTAATTTCTTGTGGCATATACTAAATAAGAGATGGGACGATTTTTAATTAGGCCAAATGTAGTATTCGCGTCTCATCACTCTTCTTGAAGTTAGCCGGCTCTTGAGTGAGTGAAGATATTGGGGCGGCTCTTAAAAACGAGGTCTTGAGAGCCGATGGGGGTGATTTAGATGAGTATGGAGCAGCGCTGGAATTAAGGGGTGGGAGAAACGGGAGATCCCCGAGAAAACCCGCTGACTAGTGACAACGTGAGAAAATCTGGGAGCGACACCACCGGGAATCGAAATAGGTTCGCCTAGGTGGGAGGCCGGCGCTTAAGTTTCGGAGTAATTTCTAATGCATGTTGCAAATATAGCGAGACACGGGCAGATAAACGGCGTTCACATTTCCACAGTTACATATGGTAAGCGGATCAGCAGTGCCCGAGACTTGAACCTGGGCCGTAGCGTTGCGAAGTAGTAGTTTCACCTACACTTTTACGTTACGACCACATTTCACTCATGAACAACATAAATATATTACGTGTAATAAAATTGTATTCGACATTAACTGTGGTGTTTTGCAATGATAATTTATTGTAACAGCACCAAAGATGCTCGCTTGCCTAGCACGATCTTGGCCATAGTGCCTATAAAGGAATGCTGAAATTACAGCGGGAAATACAGTACAGTGGCCAATAAAATATGAAATATAATGAATTTTCAACCAACAACCATGTAATATTATTTATAAAAAATATTGATGAGAATGTATTAGATACCTTGTGGTCAAAAATAAAATCATTACACGTAAATAAACGTTCTAAAATACGATTTGAAATTTCACTTTTCGTAGGTATGAGATATAATAAAAGAGTACTGTTATTTTGATCTGCAGATATATACTTTAAGAAATAATATAAGAATACTTTATAATCGCTATTCATATAAAAATACCACTTCATATACAATAGTCCTGTTCCGACATCATATTAAACCATATTTATTATCTGCGCAATTCGATAACTGCCACAAGTAGTATATGAAAGGGGACTTTGAGGCATTGGCATCTGGTGTCGGAGCTTGGACCTGTTCATTTTCTGTCATTATGGTCAGCCGGCGGCCATTTTCCCTCAAATTTCCCTTTCCTCTTCAAAAAGGATTAAATTTCCCTCAAAATTTCCCTTTCTCCCCTTAAAAAATCCCGTTTTTCCCTTAAAAAAGGCACCAATCCTCCCAGCTGCAAAAACGATCCTCCGAAAGGTAATTTTAAGACAATTCGGGGTGATTTGAGAGGATACTTTTCTAGGGCACAGCAGTGACGACCATGTTGGTTTAATAGTCTTAAGCTATGCCAAATCAATACACGGGATCCCGGATCTGAGTCAAAAGTAACCATAAGAAATCTTGGTTCTGTCAGCCATCTTAGCTGCCATACTGGATGCAGGTGACCTTGACCCCAGTAACCTTTAACATAAACTCAAATATTAAAATTTTTTTTAAAAATTTCCATTTATTAAAAAAATATTAAAAACAATTATTAAAACCTTGACTTTTAACCTTGACAACATTCACCGAAAACCTTGAAAACACAAACACTTCCAAAAATTCCTTAGTTTCTTTTTTAAATCACAAAAAATTCTGAAAAAATTATATTTTTCAGTAATTATTAAAAATTGATATCAATTAAAATTCTATTTTAAAAACTTACACTTCTGGAGGTTTTACCAGCAGTATGTCCAGCAGTGTCCTCCAATCAATCACATTGTCGTAACATTTCCCTCTCCTACCAATGTATCTCATTGCTTCGTTAGTTGGTAAGTCCCTAACCCCCCTCACAAATAATAATTTTGTAGAATACACTTTACCAGCCAATATTGGTTTTTTTAGTTTCTCATTTGTTTACTTTTATATCGCCTAGGTAGCACTACTGTATTAATTTTAGATTGCGTCACCAGCAGAGATATCGATTTCGCCACCAGATGGCGGCCATATTTGTTTACATTTATTTAAAGTATAGGTGGTGCTGTCTGCACCTGACAAATCTGATTCTATTTCCATCTCCTAAGTGGTGCTAATTTATCGATTTAGCCAACAGGCGAGCAGACGAAAGAAATATTCTCTCGTGCTCTGTCATGCCATGTTCACTATCTTTGATCTAGTTTTTTCTTAGTTACCTTTCTTTCATTCTCTGTCGTTCCTTCTTATTTTGTCACCACCATTAAGTCTCACCTGTGCTCCACCCACCATCCTACATTGCATTCATACTCGGAAATTCCGCTTCGAGTTAGTGGCCTCCTGATTACTCGGTATCCTCTAACCAAAATCTTGGGTTACATCGTTTCCGCAGGCTTTGATTATGCCATATGGTATTGACCTTTAACCATCGAAATCTTCCATTTAGTTTGACATTTGCCAGGAAAATAACTGTGTGGTATTAGAGTAACGCCAGTCACGCATAAAATTATATATGACCTCTCNTTTGACATTTGCCAGGAAAATAACTGTGTGGTATTAGAGTAACGCCAGTCACGCATAAAATTATATATGACCTCTCTCCGCCATATACCGCACTGAAGCAGATCTGGCCAGGCCCGACTCTACCTTCACCCTCCCCTCACTCCAAGTCACAGGGTCAAAATTCTACCACTTCAACAGCATGCTTTCGTGTCTGCTGCATCCAACCAGCTTAAAATGTATTATGATGGCAATCCATTCAAAGTTTCTGTATAGTTACCTTCAACATTATACCTTTATTACCATTTTGTTGACTACACGCACCCAGTGATGGGCCTACACAAGAAATATTTANACCTTCAACATTATACCTTTATTACCATTTTGTTGACTACACGCACCCAGTGATGGGCCTACACAAGAAATATTTAGGTACTAATTTTCAAATCATTATATCTTGACACATAAATTCAATTTTTTATCGTGCTCAATTAGAGTACCATCATGTAGCAGCAGATATAAAAACCAAGGCTATCATATTCTCTATATCAGGGAAGTAGGCATGCTAGGACAAGTTACATCAACACCAGAGAAAAATAAAACCTTTTTTCATTCTGCTTATACGCAGCTCAAGACAGTCTACACTAGCTAGCATCCAACCAGAACCCTTGGCCATATATTCTTCTTCACTACAAAGTTTTTCTTTCAAGGCTTCTACAGCCCCTGGAATGCTATCAACATCGTACAATGCTACGTTCGCAGTCTTGAATGCTCCCCGACTAATGGCTTCATACAAAGGTTGTGGCTTTTCGTATGTACACTCCAGCCAAATATTACATTTTATGAGTCTTTCTTCGACTTCTTCGGTTAATTGATTGATTATCCTATGCTTAATATGGTCAAGGTATGTACATATTTTTTTGTACCTACACATTTATTACCAATCACCTACTCTTTTAAAGTTCCCTTGAATGCCTATTGTTTAAGGTAGAATCCATTCGGTGTTGTTTCGCCAGCAGCTAGTACAAGGCGTTTCTTAGCTACAGAATCTCTACTTTTACAGTTCGTGCTATGTCTCTACAGCTTATCACTTCGTTTGAACAGGCGTTTGCACTTGGCACATTGCTGCATACCACAGAAAGACCCCCTCACACAAGCAGTTATTTCATGCTTCCTTGCACCTTGGCTGTAGGCAAACATCTTGTCACTGTAACAGCAACTAATCCTAGACGAAGACGTCGATGGCTGCACTGCTGTAGGTGACCCATCAAAAGAATGCAATTGATGTGTCAAGACATAATGATTTGAAAGTTAGTACTTAAATATTTCTTGTGTAGGCCCATCACTGGGTGCGTGTAGTCAACAAAATGGTAATAAAGGTATAATGTTGAAGGTAACTATACAGAAACTTTGAATGGATTGCCATCATAATACATTTTAAGCTGGTTGGATGCAGCAGACACGAAAGCATGCTGTTGAAGTGGTAGAATTTTGACCCTGTGACTTGGAGTGAGGGGAGGGTGAAGGTAGAGTCGGGCCTGGCCAGATCTGCTTCAGTGCGGTATATGGCGGAGAGAGGTCATATATAATTTTATGCGTGACTGGCGTTACTCTAATACCACACAGTTATTTTCCTGGCAAATGTCAAATTAGGTAAATTGAAGATTTCGATGGTTAAAGGTCAATACCATATGGCATAATCAAAGCCTGCGGAAACGATGTAACCCAAGATTTTGGTTAGAGGATACCGAGTAATCAGGAGGCCACTAACTCGAAGCGGAATTTCCGAGTATGAATGCAATGTAGGATGGTGGGTGGAGCACAGGTGAGACTTAATGGTGGTGACAAAATAAGAAGGAACGACAGAGAATGAAAGAAAGGTAACTAAGAAAAAACTAGATCAAAGATAGTGAACATGGCATGACAGAGCACGAGAGAATATTTCTTTCGTCTGCTCGCCTGTTGGCTAAATCGATAAATTAGCACCACTTAGGAGATGGAAATAGAATCAGATTTGTCAGGTGCAGACAGCACCACCTATACTTTAAATAAATGTAAACAAATATGGCCGCCATCTGGTGGCGAAATCGATATCTCTGCTGGTGACGCAATCGAAAATTAATACACTAGTGCTACCTAGGCGATATAAAAGTAAACAAATGAGAAACTAAAAAAACCAATATTGGCTGGTGAAGTGTATTCTACAGAATAAGTCTTTATGAGAGGTGTTGGGGACTTGCCAACTAACGAAGCAATGAGATACATTGGTAGGAGAGGGAAAGGTTACGACAATGTGATTGATTGGAGGACACTGCTGGACATACTGCTGGTAAAACCTCCAGAAGTGTAAGTTTTTAAATACATTTTAATTAATAATTATTTTAAATTAGTTTTTTATAAATTTAAATATTTTTTTTTATTTTTAAAATTTTTTTGGGGGTTTCTTATGGTTAAGGGTCACTGATTTAAGGTCAAATGTCAAGATTTTAGTAATTTTTATAACTATTTGGTATTTTTGGGATTTTTTGGGAATTTTTGGGTTTGACATCAAAGGTTGCAGGGGTCAAGGTCAAGGTTATCTGCATCCAATATGATGGCTAAGATTGCTGACAGAACTAAGATGGCTGATGGTTAGGTCTGACTGCGATCCTGAATCCTGTGTAGTGATTTGGCGTACCCTATGCCAATTAACAAATATGGCCACCAGTGCTCTGTCCTCGAAAAGGATTCCCTCAAATCACCCCGAATTGGCTGAAAATTGCCTTTCGCTGAATCGTTTTTGCAGCTAGGGGATCGGTGCTTTTTTTAGGGAAAGATGGATTTTTTTTTAAATGAAAAAAGGAACATTTTGAGGGAAGAAGAAACATTTTGAGGAAGATTTAATGGATTTTGAGGGAAAAGGAGAATTGTGAGTGAAAATGGTTGGCGACCGACCGGAATGACAGAGAGTGGACAGTTCCGAGCTACGGCACCAGACGCNGAATTGTGAGTGAAAATGGTTGGCGACCGACCGGAATGACAGAGAGTGGACAGTTCCGAGCTACGGCACCAGACGCCAATGCCGCAAAGTCCCCTTATATTTACTACTGCCAAAACACATCAAATAATGGGCTTTAGTATTCTTGAGGTTTTGGTTAAGTTGTATAAATGTATTTCTTCTCAAAGTACGTTTTTAAAATGAAGTTCAATAACTTTGCAACTCTTATCTTAGCATTTTTTCTAATGATGAACAAATGTCTGAAATAGCAAACTCTGAAATAAATTATATCCCGGTATGAATTTAATTAAGACTCCTTTGCTTTTAATAATTTTCTTGCAATATTACTCCACTACTATTTTATAACTAGTAGCTGTAATTTTATATAATGTTTTATTTAAAAAAATTTACTTCTAGGAAACAAATATTTAACTTTATTATATCAAGGTTTCGAACAAGTGCTGAATCATACTTTTTACATTTACATAAATCGTTCTCGCATTCGCAGGGGGTAAAAATTATCAAATAAAAAAAAATATTGCAGTGATACTGTTTTATAAGTCTTAGTATGCAGTGTTTAGATGTTAAAATTTTCCTTTTTCTGCATGAAACAGTGCAGTTTAATTTAATTATTTTGAGGCCAAAAATCTTTGTAAATTTTATTTGTTGATGATTTTTGACGAGAAAGTTATTATAAACACTAAGCACGAGTTTTACAGGATGTCTATAAATTCGTTATCTAATTTGGTTAATTCATAACCGATTATGTTTGTGTTACAGGTGGTGATCAAAAAATGAATAAAGACGAGCGTATCATGGTTGTAACCCTTCGTATTCAATGACACAAGTGTAATGTCATTAGGGAAAGGAGAGGTTTCAAAGACGTTTCAACAACCCAGGACCTACATATGAAGCTATTCGTGAGTTTCTCCGAAAGTTTAACACAACATCGTTTCTTGATGCGAAAAGAAGTGAGCGACCCATCACACCAGACCAAAGTGTTGACGAGCAAAATGTTCGAAGAGGAACCACACATGTCACTTCGTAGAGCATCCGTGAGACTACAGATTCCCAGAGCGACTATCCATAAAATCTTGAAGACGAGATTGGGGAAGAAAGCATACCACATTCAAATTCTACATTACGTCTTGAAGAGGATCACCCAACACGAGCAGCAATGTGTGCAGATTTAGTTGAACGGATTGAACAGGAAGATTTGATGGAACACATCCTCTTTAGTGATGAAGCAACGTTCCACATTTGCGGTAAAGTCAATCGACAACTGTNGAAGATTTGATGGAACACATCCTCTTTAGTGATGAAGCAACGTTCCACATTTGCGGTAAAGTCAATCGACAACTGCCACATCTGGGCCACTGAAAAACCACGAGAATTTGTGTAATGGCAAAGGGATTGTTCTTTTTGAAAAAAAAAAAAACAATAACTAGAAATGTGTATCGTGCAATGCTCTTGCAATTTCTAGAGCCACAGCTGGTTCAAAATTGTATCATTCATGATTATGTGTTTCAACACGATGGAGCACCATGTCACTCTGCCGTCATTGTCCAGGTCTATCAGAATGGTTGATTTCCAGACTGTTGGATTAGGAAGGGTGGTAACAGACCCTGGGCACCGAGATCGTGGATTTAACACCACTGGATTTCTTTGCCTGGGGATTTGCGAAGAGCCAGGTGTGTCGAACGAATGTTGACCATTTGCAAGTGTTGAGGGATCGTATTCGGCAAGAAGTTGCACAAATTACACCATGGAGGTTGCAGAATGAATTCCGTGAAGCAGCTGTGCGATTTTATAGTGGCCAATTTTAAATATAGGTATATTATCAATATCTCGGCTTCTAAAACACTTAGGACCACAAACTCTCCCTCAGATACCAAGCATGTGGTCTGACCGGGGCACTATCCAAGCTCTAGTATCTTACCAGGACACAACCAGAGTAGGTTGCCGCTCACCACCCAGTCTTTCTTTGAGAGAGGGAATCTCTCCAGACCTCCCCCAGCATACAGAGTTAACCACTACCAGCACGAGTCCAGCCTCTATTGATCGGTACACCAGAGAGAACCTCTGGTGGGGCCAACCCGATCAGCCTGTGCTCCCACTTATTTGCCATGACACTAGTAGGTTTTCAATGTCCGACCGCTCCACCAATGACCCGCATACCCACCAGAAGGGTGGAGTACGATCGGCTCGGAGCGGCATACATCCTCGATTCCTCGGGGAATGCCGAAATCGGGGATGGCAGCCCTCGCTCTGCTTGGAAGATTTGTCATTGTGTTAACTCATAGGTCTTCCTTGCTGTCATCACAGCCTCCAAGCCGTCTTTGGAGGAGCCGTCATCGGACACTGATCTTTACCATTCCATAGAATTTCTTCACCATGAAATTTCAGTACTGGGCCCCATCAGCCTGAATGCCAAGTGGTCCAACACTCCGCTTAAAGGTCAGGCCTAGGTACCAGCTATCGGCCCAAACCATCATGGCAGATACCGCTGACCAGCTACGAGGAGACTGGTNTGATCGGCTCGGAGCGGCATACATCCTCGATTCCTCGGGGAATGCCGAAATCGGGGATGGCAGTCCTCGCTCTGCTTGGAAGATTTGTCATTGTGTTAACTCATAGGTCTTCCTTGCTGTCATCACAGCCTCCAAGCCGTCTTTGGAGGAGCCGTAATCGGACACTGATCTTTACCATTCCATAGAATTTCTTCACCATGAAATTTCAGTACTGGGCCCCATCAGCCTGAATGCCAAGTGGTCCAACACTCCGCTAAAAGGTCAGGCCTAGGTACCAGCTATCGGCCCAAACCATCATGGCAGATACCGCTGACCAGCTACGAGGAGACTGGTTCCCATAGGGAAACGGGTGGCGGAGACCAATTTGCAGAAACAGGGGTGGCACGAATAGCCTTGGGTCACCATGTGTGGAGAGAAGCTATAATAGACGCATTATCCACCCTTTATAGAGTCAAATGCGGTAACTGGGCTTGGCTACTATAGCATCGTTCTGCCACACCACCTCAAACGCCCGGAAACCTTCCTCCCGAGGGAGTCACAGATCCATATCCCCTGCCAAGAATGCCAGAGCGGGAGTAGAAATTCAACATGGCCGATGTTTACAAGGAATGACAGAGCAGGAGGTTGCCTAGTGACGTCATTCAATATAGCCGCCGGCTTGTCCCTTTGTCCCAGCCCGATACCCTCCACACGGAATGCAAGGACGTGAATTGGGGCCATCTGATAGGAAGGAATGAGGGCGCTTGAGAAAATAAAGGAGATCGAATGAACTCTAAGAAAACCCTACACTCGAAATGCAAGAGCGTGAAGTGGTTACATCAAAGATGGTCGCCATTGGCCAGGAATGACAGAGCCCGGTGAGCTCATCTTCTTGCACCAAAGAACTGTTTCAGGCAATGCATAATAAACTTGATGTTGCAAAGTACTGGTTGAAATTGGTGTAACTTACTTTTTGTATTTCACTGTAATATTTAGCATCCTAAAAGTTGTTTATGACGCGAGAATATTATTAATAATAATAACAATTTAAGATGTTTGTATAAACTTTGGCAATCGCCCTAAGTTGATTTTCTGAATTTTGTGAAATGTTGTACTTTTTAGAGTCAAGAAGAAAATAGGGCCTTTGTGGGCATTGTTGCTATAGACTTGCAAAACTAATGTGTTCGTGATGGGCGATGTGCAAACGTACGTTGGAAAAGTGACGATAAACTTGTTTAAACAAATTATTTACGATTTTATATGCAATTGTCATTTTATTGTTCGAAATTAACAGTATAATATTATGAATAGTAAATTAATTACATTTTGAAAATATTAAGGTTTCTAATAAATTACAGTTTACTCCCACTCAGTGCCAATAAATTGTATGTAAATATGAGCGCTGTAGTCAAATATAAATTACAGTAAATGTGTCTTAGTAATAACATTTCTGCTTTATCACCTCACAACTTCCAATGCCATTACAGGCGGTATTAATATTGTGATAATTTTTCGTTTTGTTGTCATGACTGTTCATCCATTGATTTTTTTTTGTTGGCTTTGGCAAACCAAGACTATGTAATATAACCTGAGTGGCTGAATACGTTTGGTAGAGACNTGATTTTTTTTTGTTGGCTTTGGCAAACCAAGACTATGTAATATAACCTGAGTGGCTGAATACGTTTGGTAGAGACCCCTTGAAGTATGGCCCCGAAAAATAATGAGGTGTGGTTAAGGTCATTATTGCTATTACTGAACATGACGTGGCGAAATAAATAAATGTGTCCATAAGGAATTACAACANTGATTTTTTTTTGTTGGCTTTGGCAAACCAAGACTATGTAATATAACCTGAGTGGCTGAATACGTTTGGTAGAGAGACCCCTTGAAGTATGGCCCCGAAAAATAATGAGGCGTGGTTAAGGTCATTATTGCTATTACTGAACATGACGTGGCGAAATAAATAAATGTGTCCATAAGGAATTACAACANGTGGTTAAGGTCATTATTGCTATTACTGAACATGACGTGGCGAAATAAATAAATGTGTCCATAAGGAATTACAACAACAAAAAAAAAAAGCTTTCTCCGTGGTAAATGCTTTCAGTAAAACCAAAAGAAAAAGTTCTTTTTGGCGTATCCCAAGACTGGTGCTTGTGCAGTTTCTTCGGGACATCCCAACAGCGGGCGCTAGTCACTTCTCTGCACTGCTGACGCTGTTGGGTTGGTCTTTCCTTGGTTTTGTGTGCTNATCCCAACAGCGGGCGCTAGTCACTTCTCTGCACTGCTGACGCTGTTGGGTTGGTCTTTCCTTGGTTTTGTGTGCTTTGTGTAACAGAAGTCCAGTAGCGTTCAAGGGAGTGTAGGAAATCTTACCGAGGTAGAAGCTTACGAAAAGCAATCGAATTAATCCANAAGTCCAGTAGCGTTCAAGGGAGTGTAGGAAATCTTACCGAGGTAGAAGCTTACGAAAAGCAATCGAATTAATCCAGTTAAAGGACAAATTCATCCTGCCCGTACTAAATCCTTCAAAGAAAACTCTTGTTTCGAAGTCATAATTAGCTTCTCGCTGCTTCCTACCCCTGTCAAAATTGCCCTATCTTTAGCGATAAAACNTCTTGTTTCGAAGTCATAATTAGCTTCTCGCTGCTTCCTACCCCTGTCAAAATTGCCCTATCTTTAGCGATAAAACCGTCAACTGCGGTGATGAAGGGCGTATCAAGTGTGCTGTCACTTGTGATGAACTGTGTTGTTAGATCATGTGAGCTCATCATGTTAGCAGTGCAACCATAACAATTNGTGTGCTGTCACTTGTGATGAACTGTGTTGTTAGATCATGTGAGCTCATCATGTTAGCAGTGCAACCATAACAATTTTGTAACATCACTATTTTTCGTACTGTTTTCTATTCGAGTGTACATGTTTGCTGTTGCCAGTTTCCGAAACGCCTTATGGCAATAAAAGAGAGTTACGAATACTAAACAACCTGTGTAAAAAAAAATTTAAGAACTTCGAAACACCTGAATTAGAATAACAGATTTTCCTCATTAGTTGTTTGTTAATAGTCTATACGAGACCACCCACAGGAAAGAGAAAGGTGGTAGGGGAATCGATGTCACTATAATGTATAACAATCGAGTATTGGGAAGCTTAAGGAAAGAAAAATACAAAATATTCATAAAAGTTTTTGCTATAAATTAAACAGGAATTACGTTTAAGAAATTTTCTGTTGCAGACTACTTACTATTAATGAATTATATCCTTCTTCGTGGGGAAACTATGTTTTGTGTGACCGTAAGGTAAATGTGAGTTTAATATTGACGAAGAAACATAGTCATAAACGGAGATTTTTAATAATATTTCTTGCATTTATAATATTTCAGTTCCAATAACAAAGACGGGAGGCAGACACTGTAACAAACTTTATTTGGGGTTGTCTTATAAGTGTATTAAATATGGTACGGTAAATAAATAAACTCCAAATACATAATTTGAAGTCCACAGGTCTTTGTAAACAGAAATAGAACTGAAAAAGGACAATCCTAGGTACCTGTTTTTGCTGACTCGGTGAGAAACTATTTTGTCAAATTGGCGTGTTTGTTTTTAATGGTATCTTGCGTCGCAGTAACATATAAAAATGTATGGCGTCAGTAACAGCTCAGCAGAAACCACATCTATGGTAAGAAATTTCCTCACAAAACTAGTAAAAACAGTAATGTAGTATTGCCCTTTTTTCCCATAAAATTTTTACATACGATAAACCTCTATACAAATTTAATTTACATACCACAAGCTCTTAAATTAGAAAATTTCAGTTTCCATTGACATATTTGTGAGCAGGAAACTCAACTGCTGTGGTTACTTCCAAATCTTTTGAAACCCTGCGGAGTTCTACTTTCAGACTATCCCTCAGCCTCATGTAAACAAAGCTCGGCCAAGTATAGAAAATTACACCAAAGAGGAAACGCACATCATTTTATTGCACACAGACTAATAATAGTTTGTATGAGAGCTATTTCTTACTAGGCATTATCAACACACCTATACTCTATCTGTTTTTATTCAAAGAAGATGTAATGTATAGATAAAATATACGTGTAAGTGTAATTTAAAGTTCGATCTAACTAAAAATAAGTAGGTGCAAAACTCTTGTGATATTTTTAGGAAACTACTAAACACGTCCTACATGAGGTGATTTTTTGACAAGGTTTGATAAAAAAAAAGTGTGAAGATATTGCGAATAGACTACATCCACAATTCGTGTGGGCGGCCATGGCCAAAGCATCGATGTGCATAGAGGAAGAAACTTCCTGCAGTCTCCAAGGTTTGTTCGCCACAAAGCTTGTCAGGAATCTAAGACTATACTCAACCATCCGTCGCATCCGTCAGTCGTCCGTCAGTCAGTCAGTCTTCCGTCTGTTTTTTCGCCCGTCGGTTGAAAGCGATTCGCAACAATCTATCATTCTGTACGGCAAAATATCATTGTGACATCTTAACATCGTTCTCTTTCTTTAGTTGGAGATATATTTTGGTTGGAAATACATTTCAAGAGAGAAATATTTTGGGGAAATAGTTTTTTCACGTGATACAAATTTGTACTGAATATTTTGACATTTGAAATTCCTTGCATTTTATTTGAAAATGCGTATTCGCGTCTACGGAATATCGTCAGAAGGCGGGCCCATCCGTCCGTCCGTCGAAAGTTAAAGTTTGAGAAATATTTGACTGGTGGATGGATAGATAAAAAAAGTTTCCCTGCGATTGGTTGAAGATCACGTGACCGCCGTACGGACGGGCGACTGACGGATGCGATGAATGGTTGTTGAGTGCACCTTAACTCCCTGCTGTTGGTAACGTGAGTACGGAAAGACGACGCGTCACGGAAAGGAGGAAAAGGAACGGTTACAAGGAAAGACGACACTAGGCTCGACAGGAAGGCGGTGTTCGACATCTAGAGCCATTCGTAGGCTGGCCAGGTTCGGTGCGGTGAAACCCATCCCGGGATCGTACACGAGGCGAACGTCTCTGGAAATCGTGACACGTGATGAAGTCACCTACATACACGGAACACGCCGTGAGAGGCTGCACCACATGCAAGCTTGACGCGCAGGCTGGCTGCAGCCGAAAACAAAATCGAAAATTGCAATGACGTTTTGCGAAGTAAAATATTTTCAAGCGAGGGCCTACCTATCTGACGCTTGAACTGCGATGCAGAGTTTTTAAAATACACGTTTCTCCACGAAACTATTAAACGTACGTCCAATGTACTGACCTACGAAAAGAACACACAGTTTAGACGAGGCCTGGTGAGTGCCTTCAAAACGTTACTTACATTAGAAACACCGCNACCTACGAAAAGAACACACAGTTTAGACGAGGCCTGGTGAGTGCCTTCAAAACGTTACTTACATTAGAAACACCGCCTCAGTGAACTCGAGCATAGATAAAAACTGTTCCTTCAAAGCGTCGTGTCTCGAAATTCACGCGTCAGATACGTACAGAAATACCTAAGGGCCTTGCACTAAATCTCCCTACAGACTTGCCAACAGNTCGAAATTCACGCGTCAGATACGTACAGAAATACCTAAGGGCCTTGCACTAAATCTCCCTACAGACTTGCCAACAGTAAAATGATAGGGCTGGGGCTTAAAGTCTCATAGGTACAAACATTAGACGAGAACACTGCGCGTCAGTCCAGAGCTTCGCGTTTAGTGGAAATGGCGCACTTGATACGCGAGGCAGTGTCACCCCAGCGCCTTAAACACGGAGAATAGCTTCTGCAATGCAAGCCTCTCTTCCTACTCACCGCTAGAAAATTAACACAGGCCGACAACAGCGCTAGTGACATGATATTAGTAGTTCAGGAGAAAGTATGTCGGAATGAGGTTGTATGTTATGTAACATAGGAACACCTGGCTGGCAGCAGCTGCTCGTTTTAGTAGCTGTGGTATCATTCAACAGATAAAATTGTTTAAGATTTTAGTGGCTAAACCGTTCATACATCTCATTCCAAGTTTACAAAAATATTCTAACGTCGTATAGATACACGAAACAAAATACACTTCAGATGTTGAAGAAATTTAATCACAAGTAACAACTCCTAACCTTTCTTGCAGCTCTTTTAGCTAGGTAACAACTCAATAGAATGAAGTTTTTGGACATGAACATTTGAGGCTCTGTTTAATTTATTACTGATGGTGACATTTTTTCTAACGTATTTCGTTTAATGGTAAATGTGGTTCTTTTTACGTTGCAATAAGATATTTGGTATTACATATTATCTTGGGCGTTCTAGCAAAATTTTTCCCTTGCGAAAATAACTTTCAAAATGCTATTTTGAAAACTTACAAAGTTTTTCGACGAACGCAATACTATAAATATTGCACGCTTCTGTTTGCACCAATACGACGAAAGCACTATTTAAACCTAAACCCAAAACATGCTACTGAACATGTAACTGCACAAAAAAATTTAAAGATTTCGTATATAAATAGAACATTTCTCATAATCCATTATGAGATATGCACATTTTTTTTAAGGTCAAGTACATTTGAAAAAATCTTTCAACTGTTGCAAGTTTAGTTAATTACACACATTACATTACATTACATTACAGATTGCAAACTTATATTGCCATGTGAATCGCAAAACCAGCACGAGAATTTTTGTCTAAATTTATTCTCGAACTGTTATCCCTAAAATTTCAACGAAAAAAAAAAAAAAAAAAAAAAAAAAAAAAAAAAAAAANGGTACTGCTGAACACAGGCGTATCCCCAGCTGCTGTGACATGTCACTGCATGATGCGCAGCGACGCACGTGGAGTGCTTGCAGCCTGTCGCACGATGAAACGATCCTCCCTGCTGGTGGTCCGCCGGGGTCGACCCAAACCTTCTTGATCTGGTGTACGTACCCTCCTGTTCCCACTGCATCCTTACTGAGACTCAAAGTGTAGGCAGAACTGTTCAAGTGGCGAGCAATGCGCCGAAACATACAACCTGCCTCTCGGAGACGGACGATGCGGCCTCTCTCAAACTCATACAGCTGGACAAAGACTTGTCGAATGTGCCGTCAGGGCATGCTGCGTGCTCACTGATCTTGGCTCTGCGGCTCACACTGTGAGCCACACTGTGCCTTATTCGGTGTCTCGCACCTATGAGCGATGGAGTTAACATATTTCATTTTGAGACATATAAATTGACCTGATGAATAAATTAATATATATTGCATGCATTCAGAAATGTCAGTTGACTCGGGCTGCATCCGTCGGATTTCTTTCTCTCAACCTGCCATATGTATTAACGTATAAAAACTTTTAAAATCTAATAAAAAATGTTATATTCAGCAAAATCTATTACTAAATAAACAAGCACATATACCCACATAAAACATATTTTGCTACATACTTTATGTTTTGTGAACAGCAAAACACAGTTCTCCACTGAGTCTTGTATTTCCATGGTTGATTATCAAAATACTTAAGACGCTGTTTGTGGACAACTTTGTATCCATGCCAAGTAAAATCTGACCCTATAAATCGCGAACATTTTTTATATAACACTAATGTGAAATATTGTTGTGCATCGCCACCAAAAGATATAAAAGGTTAAAATTTGTATTTTTTAGTCACATATGTTACCACATTTTCCCTAGCATTAGGCCCGCACGCACTCGCCTATTCACTGTGGTTTTTCTGCTCAAACAATTTAAATTGCTGCAATGGTGTAGGAAATTCACAGAAATTAACCATTTTCTCCAACTCTGTGTGTTGTTTGTCTACACGCTAAGGATTTTAGGCCATTATAAATATAGCTACCACTGCCTATTTGACAATTTTTTTATAATTGTTGTATGAATTTATTACAGCACATTGGTTTTGATTGATTCCGGAAGGTCATTATATGCTGTTAACTGAGAAGGTTGTTACTTTATGACATGTGAATGGTGTCCACTTGCACACTTTAGATGCATGTTAGGGTTGCGATTCCATGACATCGACACTCCACACTTAGAGCACAGAACCTTATTCTGGTCGGAACTCTTCTTACACACATGATTCTCATATTGTAGACTTAAGCCGAAAGAGGATGTATTATCGCAGTACCGATATTAAGATCTTGATAATTCTGCTGAAGAATTCTATGGTATAATTGCCACTGGAAAAGAAGTCGACGGCCTGACTGGCGAAACACCCAAGAAGCAAATGGCACTTCCACAGCCCGCATACCAGACACAGTCAATGATTATGCCTAAGACAGAATTAACTTTAGTAAAAATGCTGTTACTACGACGAGATAAGTCTATGGCACTGCCAAAGATTTTTATGGAATTGTATTGTATAACCTAAGAAGTCGATGTCACATCGCATGTTCCAGCTGATGAAGTCGATCCTGTCATTGCTGATAATACCTTGGCCAGTGTTACAATCTATCACGATTTTTTGTAACAAACAGATAAAACAATTCACAATCACCGACGAGCGAAGTATCCGTCTTTTTTATTATGTTTTGTGATGACCCTGAAGTGGCGCACCCTAATTTAGAAGGCTAACTACTGAAGTTATGAGGGGAGAGCAGGTTCTAGGTTTGTGCCAGGCCCTAGGCCTATACGCTCTACAAAAAAAAATTGGGTGTAGGTGGAACATGTATCATTCGGCCAAGTGAGGTTTTGGAATGCCAAGCCGGCATTTGTGGCGTGGCCCTCCCACCAATTAAACTGGGACTAAGCCCGTGGAAGGGTCGTGGTAAACCGGCGAGGCCACCAGAAGAAACCCATGACGATAGACATGCTAGATTGGTTATCCATGCCAGGAAGGCAAATATGCAGTGTTCAGCATGCATTGTTATCAAGTGTACGAAGGCGAAAGATAAAAATGAGTTGGAGGGCCTCGTTAACTCACTGTAAAAGAATCTTGCGCCAGGCAGTTGTCCAAGGATGGGCGAGGTCTTCCTTCAGCCTGCTTCCCCTTGCTGCCATCTGGTTGGCAGCTCGGTGTAGTCGACCTGCCATTGAAGTCTTGATGTTCAAGCAATGCGGTCAACCGATTGATAGGTTTGCCTGTGATGCAGAGAGGACACAGCCATCGGGGCAGGAACCTACCATACCAGCACAGGTTCCCCTTCAACACAATATTGTAATCGAGGCCAATGCAGTAGCTTGCTGTGGACACCAGTGTTGAGCGGTACACCAGAGACCACGTTGCCAGTAGCCATGGATGGATTGTCGGATGTTGGAGGTTGGACATACATAGTGCACCACACTGCCCGTCAGCGCGAGTGTTTCCGATGCGTGAATATGTTGTCTATGTCTTGCAATTATTTCAGTCTTGACGGTCTTGCAGGTATCTTGGTTCCACATTGGTTCAGCTCATCATTGAGTCGGGCGTAGTGGCCAGCCTGGTGTTTTGGCATGATTATTAATTAAGAAAGCTTTTCACACGGGAGGTGTTTCGGCCTCCTTTATTTCCAGCGCACCTCGTGGTCGTAGTTCCCTGGACACCAGGGGGTTTGTGCTTGCGGCAGTAGCATATGAAATTGTGTCGCCAGATGTTTAATGAGTTCGCGGAGACGGGAATATTTCAATTCAGCTTGTAGTGGGGCAGTTGGTATGTAACGAGGCACTCTAGCAGCTTTCTTGAGAACCTTGTTTTGTAGCACCCGTAGGGGATGCACGTGGCATAAACTAAGGATCCCACCTGGCTCTGACAACTTATAGGCTCGTGTGGAAGCACTATGATGGCATGTGGACTTTAACCAGTCAATCAGAAAGCATACAACACTCATAAAGAACATCCCATGCTGTACTGTTCATGTGGGGTATACTAACCACACATATCATATTGCCAGCATTGTACATACCACCAAAATGCACAGTACATACCTTACGCACACGTGGCACATACTACCTGCATGGAACATTTATTCAAAATACACGTGCACCAGTAGCAAAACATTTCATGGAAACCAAACACATCTTAGACGTCGAAAAATTCAGCATAATAGCGAGTATTCGTAATACCGATTGTCAACAGTAAGAGAGGCTATAGAGAAAGTGATAAAAACCCTAACAATATAAACAAAGAAGATGAAAAAAATTTAAAAAAATGGGCATATTTCTTTATGAACGACTCAAACTAGAGTGATCCGAGGGCAGCGACAACAGAACCGCCCGGATTGGCAAACCACCTCAGTCAACCATGAACAAGTCAGTCAGTGATCGGCCGACGAGCCCAGCCAATCGGAAGAAAGGATACGAAGACAATAGCCACGAAAACCTGCAATCTACGTAACATTTTAGTAATGTTTGTTTGTGAATTTCTAGCATTGTACACGCTCATATGTGATTGATATGTGTAAAGTTTTAAGAAATCTATATAGAAGATACACGCTGTAGCGATCTGAGTTCAAGACTCAAAGCCATAAAAATAATTTTTCCTCTGTCATATTAAAAACTCTACTAGTTTTTCTGAATGTTGGTAAAGTGTGTATAAATAGTTTAAAAAATAAGTAAATATCAATTAAATATGTTAAATTAAAATAAAATGTGGAGTCTATTGTTTGGAGCTACAACCAGGAATTTAGGAGAGACAATGTACACTGAAGAGCCAAAAAAACTGGTATAGGCGTGCGTATGCAAATAACAGAGGTATGGAACCAATCAGAGTAACGCGATGCGGTCGGCAGCTAGATCGGTTACTGCTCCTACAATGGCAGGTTATCAATATTTAAGTGAGTTTGAACGTGGTGTTATAGTCGGCGCACGAGAGATGGGACATAGCATCTCCGAGGTAGCGATGACATTTAGATGTTCTCGTACGACTATTTCACGAGTGTGCCGTGAATATCGGGAATCCGGTAAAACATTACATCTTCGACATCGCTGCGGCCGGAAAAAGATCGTGAAAGAACGGGACAAACGACGACTGACGAGAATCATTAAACGTGACAGACGTGCAACCCTTTCTCAAATTGGCGCAGATTGGATTTGTGGACTGCCCTGCAGGATTCATGGTGTGAATTACCTCCTGCATACCTTCAGATATTAGTCGAGTCCATGCCACGTCGTCTTGCGACACTTCTGGGAGTTCGTGAAGGAGAAGGGGGTGGGGGGGGAGAGGCTAGACGATATTAGGTAGGTGTACCAGTTTTTTTGGCTCTTCAGTGTATGTGAGAATATATGTATATATATGCCTATACACTCATATATAAATAAACCACTTACAGAGTAATTGCTTGTAATAATTTTAATATTACATATTTAGAAAACTGCTAATAATGAAAGATATTCGTTTATTCTTCCCGTGCTGAAATATTCTATGAACTTAATTATAGCAAATATAGTGGTTACTATGTAAACAGAAATGCAAAAATGTGTAACTGTGCCGTATTACCTGTACCAGCATATAGTAAGGCCCATATGAATAACATTAGAAATAGTACTAAATTCAGCCAGAAAAAATGAAAATATATTATCTTGTTATTAAGAATAATATGAAAATAAAAACATCCAATACGACTAGTTAAAAAATTGCATGGAAAATAAAATTTGTATGTATGAAAAATGTAATTTAATTTAAATTAAACATCTAACTTCGTGAAAGTTACAGATTTTGATAACTAAGACAAACTTAATAAATGTGTAAAACTAGCAAACTATTGAAATTATAACATGGTACTTAATTTTAAAACCATATAATAAGACACAATAAAATTCCTAATGGAAGATGTGAAAAAATCTTTTACGTGGATCACATTCTCAGGAAGAAATCTATGCCACTAGGATACAATATCAAAAATCCTGTAAAATACCTTTAAATTCTCATCACATGGAATAATAAAATGAAACAAATCAGCAAAATATTTTCTGAGATTATTTATTTTTAACACAAAAACTAACTAAAGTGCAAAGTCATTGGATCAGGAGGTGGAACGATCTTTGCCATAAACTATAGTAACCACCAGTTGAAACCACCAACTGAAATTAGAAATAAAGGAAACACAATAGATACACGACAACTTAAGTTAACGGCAATAAATAACATCAGTTACCGATTACATTCCGTACAAAATTATCTTCGTCGTCATCAACAGTAAGACCAACACAGTCCTCATGTACCCAAGTAATGCATGAACGACATGTTCTTGGCAGACACCACACAGCCACTTTGGTATCATCTTAGTCAACATTCAATGTGAATGGTTGAGCCATAGTTTGTAGAGTTATTTAGCTCCAGGTGTTGGACAGTCTCTTATCCAAAGATTTATTTCAGGGTTTGAGCTCTGTAGTTAACAGCTTTTATTGCGAGGGAGGCTGTATGTAACACATAGGTTTGGTGATAGGCGTTCTCATAAGTTTTTGAAATGGTGATTTCTTAAGTCTTTCCAATCTTTAAGAGATAGGCATATCATTGTCTGACTCGTCTAGGTGTGACACAAGACAGGGCGCAAATACTTCATCGGGTATCGCAGCTCTGTTAAACGGCCAAATATCCGTTACTTTAAAGCTACTGACGTTAGTTAATGTCATACATTTACTCCAGACAGAAGGGAAAACTAGAGAAAGAGTCTACTTAGTATTATTTTGATTAGGCTCCTCAGGATCTTCTTCCCAGAACTAAAGAAGCTTCTGGTCCCAGTAGTGCTCAAAAAGACCGGAACACTGCCTTATCCAAGGGCTGAAACTCATGAGTCGCGTTAAGATGGTAAACAAAACAGAGTACTCTCATGGTCATCAGCTTTATCGATAACTGAAATGTCAATTTGATATTTTGCTCCATCGAGAATGAGCAGTGTAGGGCCGGAAGGATTGAATTTACTAGTATGATCTGTCCATTTCACAATCACTTGGGTTGTTACACTGCCTTTTTCTGTCATTTCTACAACTCAACCAGCATTTAGTCCATACCTAAAACTTTGTTTGTACCGTACACCCTTCAACAAAATCATTTGTGGTGTCACATGACCTAAAGCACTTGCACATGCAAGAATTGTAACATTTTCTGCTTGTTCTTGAGCTTCAAGATTCGCTCGCTTTGCACCTTTTTGTGCTTACACTGACTGTTGATGATGTTAAGTAAGCCTAACCCCTTTCTCGTCCATGTTAAAAAATATATTACGGTCGGCTTTTTAAACCGAATGTATCAAAAGTGTCGGCAAGCTTAGTGTGTAGTCTTCTACAGTCAAACGATTAAGTTTTTGAGCCCTAGCTGGATTTGATGATTGTACTTTTCTGCTGGAAAGACGAGGATGACGGTGCATGAATACACGGTACCACTCCCTACCAGCTAGCTGCTCCTGTTGGTTGAATGACGTGGAATACCATGCTTTTTAGCAAATTTGTACATACACCTATGTACGATTACCGGTGTCAGTGGAAACCCAACTTCAGAGAAGCATACTATTCTGTTCTCTATGTCATTTTCTTGCTCATTCGTTAGAATGCTTCATTTCCCTAATTTGCGTTCAGATCACCCTGGTTTCAAGTGATTCCTCAAGGTTCTGTGTAGGATATTTAACTTGCTTCCCACATACCTTTGGGATTTCCCCTGTGATAGAAACCGCAGGGTTTCTTGCATCGTAGATTTATTACACTTTGCTCTCAAACGTTGGCATTTCTACCCATTTTTTTTTTCAATAGTCTGGAACAATAAGTAACTTTGTTTTAACAAAGTATATGCAAGTTATACTTTCAATGAATTTTCCAAAAAAATAATGTAGGCGGTAACAAACATATTTTTTTGAAATAATTGTTTATATTAAAAACACAAAATGTAGGTAGTGATTAAACTAATATTTCCTTGGAATACTTTTTTTTAGATTAAAATAAAACTTCAACAATTATGAGGTTGGCAGTTCAAAGGTATTTTCGGGATTAAAATGTAGGCATGCGAAGTGTAATGTGCTTTAAAATCCATGGAATGTAATATAGCTCACGTCTTTTTTCGATTGGCCTTATTTCCTGTTTGCACGACATTTTTATTTTACTCACAACAAATAAGAGGAATAATCTGAAACCAACTCTCAGTGCATGGTTGTGTTGATAATTAAGTACTATAATGCATTTTATCGTACATGCATTTATTACGAATGAATAACATGAAAGGCAGAGCTTCTTTTGAGAAGAAAAGTTATAAAATGACGCTAACACTCACCTCCCAATCCTTTGGCTCATACTCTACAGAACAAAATGGAGGCTACGAGGTTGATGCTGTAGCCGATAGATACCACTTGTAGTACATTCGTGGCGGCGCTGTTCAAGCAGGGTCATTGGTAGGATATATTAAAAAATTTTAAACAACTGGGCCTTTTTTCCTGGTGAGCCTTATAACCGCCTCATAAATATGTATGCATATATATATTTCTATCTCTAGAAATGTGTTGTCACAAGCAAATTAAATTATTTTAAAAGTGAATGTTACAGCTTAGAATGAAATGGAACCTAGCGATTTTTCCTGATGGCAAATGGCCTCGACTAAAAATACCACTGGTGATAATACTTGAGTACCTTCTTCGAAGGCGTACGAGTAAATGTAAACCGAAACGTCAAACACTGCCGAATATTCTCGAATCGATCCGAAGCAGACGAGCCACACAAGTAGCACTTTCCACAGATAAAATTAATTCTTCCAGAGCACACTTTTATATACTACTGGCATCCGTACGTTTTGTCCATAAAGAGAGAACTGTTCGGTAAATGAACGCCCAATGAAGTGATTGCATATCATTTACATAATATAGCTTTAGATATCCGATATTCTCTCAGTATGTGGTATCGTGCGTGAACAAAGCATTCTGTTCCTTGCCCATGTTCACATATCATACGTATCACTTCATTATAATATGATAAGTGAAACTGGGACAAAATCAACTCTTGTCCAACACCAGAGTTGTTCGTTTATATTTTTCCGCTTCACATAACCAATGTTAGAGTAAACCCAGATTAAAAAAAAAAAGGAACTTCATCTTCTTATAAAAGCAGTTATAGCCTATGAAATATACACTGAAGAGCCAAAAAAAATTGGTTCACCTGCCTAATATCGTGTAGGGCCCTCCGAGCACGCAGAAGTGCCGCAAGATGACGTGGTGTGGACTCGACTAATGTCTGAAGATATGCAGGAGGCAATTCACACCATGAATCCTGCAGGGTAGTCCACAAATCCAATCTGCGCCAATTTGAGAAAGAGTTGCACGTCTGTCACGTTTAATGATTCTCGTCAGTCGTCGTTTGTCCCGTTCTTTCACGATATTTTTCCGGCCGCAGTGATGTCGAAGATGTGATGTTTTACCGGATTTCCGATATTCACGGCACACTCGTGAAATGGTCGTACGCCAACATCCAAATGTTATTGCTACCTCGGAGATGCTATGTCCCATCTCTCGTGCGCCGACTATATCACCACGTTCAAACTCACTTAAATATTGATAACCTGCCATTGTAGCAGCAGTAACCGATCTAGCTGCCGATCACATCGCGTTACTCTGATTGGTTCCATACCTCTGTTATTTGCACACGCACACCAATACCAGTTTTTTTTTTGGCTCTTCAGTGTATATAAAGTACCAGTAACTGTATTAAAAAATGCAAGTATGGTTCTTACTAACTTCGGCACTCAGAAAATTTTATTCTGTCAAAAACTAAATCATAGCAGTGTCTCCTGCTAAAGATGTGTTCTTGCAATACGTACACAGGCGAACAATAAAGCGCTAATGTTTTTCTGGGATGAAATCACCGCAGAGCGAGGTTTGGCTGAAATATCATTGTATATATTGACAACATGCAAATGAACTTTTTCCCCATGAAGCGAAATTGACTTAGTAAACAGATTGGCGGAGAATAAAAGGTATTTATTGGCGTCAAAACTATAGATACAATACAATATGACAATTGGTACTACGGTTATTTGTTAAATGTAGAATGCAAATGAGTCTACAACTTTTTTCGTCTTTAAACAGTAACCTTGTTCTGTTTGGGAAGTAGAGCTCGTTGCCACATCTTTGTAACAGCCAAGTCCAAACGTGTGACTGCGACAGCATTGTTGGGATGACCAATTCAGTTTAAAAAATTAATATAACCATTTAAACGGCATTCATAAAAGTAAATTATATGTTATGTTTAATTTTGTGTAGGTTGATGAGTTACAGAAATACGCTTTTACAGTTGGCTTAAGGTGAACTCACGATATTTAAGTGGCTAGCATCTACGATATGCTATTCAACCACATCAACTGATTTACAGTTTAAAAGGTTGAAGTTTGGATGTTACGTTTCACAGTTACACACAAATAAAGGTGGAGGAATGTCCTGACCATCGTTGACTCCGTAAAACGAGTGCCGGTTCGTTGCTCTCGAATTACCAGTAATTTCATGGTAGGATGCGGCTCCCTCTCTGATAAGCGCGACAACAGCGATCACGGACAGAGGCTGCGATGTAACACTAACACCTCTGATTAGCTAAGTTCAGAGCCCAACAATAATATTAAGACTGGATTCCTTTTGCACATACCGAGCGAGGTGGCACAGTGGTAAAACTTCGGACTCGCATTCGGGAGGACTTGGATTCTATTCCCGGATCAGCTATCCTTATTTCGATTTTCGATGGTTCCCCAAAATCACTACAAGCGAATTTTGGATTGTTTCTTAACATAGGCCATGGCCGATTCCTTCCCCGTTCCTGCTTCTCTGAGCAACTTTCTCCGTCTCTAATGACCTCACTGTCTACGAGACGTGAAGCCCTACCGACCTACCCCCTCCTGCACAAACGTGGGGCANATTCCCCGTCCCTGCTTCTCTGAGCAACTTGCTCCGTCTCTAATGACCTCACTGTCTACGAGACGTGAAGCCCTACCGACCTACCCCCTCCTGCACAAACGTGGGGCAGTAGCAACCAACTACCAATGAGTGTCACTGTAGCTTGTGGAACTAAAGGAAACTCATACTGTTGTGACTTTGTTTCAAAGTTGTGTGCACTAAGGTTTATGCAATTTCATAATCACACACCAAATTAGAGATTTTCGTCAATTCCTCATTAACACTCTGAAAATTAGGAATTATTACCAAAACAACCTACAGTTTCCTTGAGTACAGAAAGCGATAACGGTTTAAACTAGGAAATGGCAGGAAAAGTAGTGTACCTTTTTTACATTCCTTATTGGGCACTTGTTGCTTTAGTTCGAGCACTTAAATTTTTTCTCTTAGCCATAATAATTTTTTTTTTCCCCTACCCAATTCTTCGCAACATTATCTGACCCCGGGAAATTCCCACTCGAGATCTTTGTTGAAGAGCGGCTCCTTAAGAAACAAGAAAATGTACATCCTTTTAACATTTACATCCTGAAACCATAGTGGTGCAGACACACAAAATAATACACTGGCCGACAGGGAAAATGGTACTCCCAGAAAACAATGGTCAAATTAAGTGACCTGATGTCCGGAGGTATTATCTATTCTAAGCAAGTAGAAAATTGGTTACAATGACATCTGCATTGTTTCATCGAAACACGTGATAAAAAAAAGTGTTAGTTGTTGCACCGGAGGAGATAAGAGAACCCTGGACCCGTAGCTGATAGTATCGAGTACATTCAAATTGCAGTACGTCAAGACAGCGGGATATTTGAACGAGGTTGTATAGTGGGGCTGCAAGAGGCCGCATGGAACCAGCTGGGACGTCGTCTCCACCAACACCCACGACCTTCTCACACTCTTGAAGAACTCTGTCAGAGCTTGGTGGAAGAATGACGAAATGTACGGCAGGATAGTATTTGGGCTCTGTACTTCATGCCACAACGGGCGGCCGCCTACATTGATTCCGTATAAAATCTTGTGTTGTACTACATTACGCTATTGCACTTTCCACATTTGTTAGTGGGTTTTGTCCTAATTGTACACTTGCTTAGTAATGGTTTAATTATTACTTTGGCTCTGATTCGGTTATGTTTAGATGTCACCCCCTAGACGTTTCCATTTGTCTGTCCAGCAGAATGTTTAAAAATCAACATCTTTATAATTTCTCGAGGTGTACAATAAAACACCTTGGACCCATTGAAACTATAAAAGAGGAAATGATAATTAGATTAAAAAGAAAATTTGGGAGAGACATGTCTATGTTAGATCTACCATGTTTATTATAAATATTGGTTGAAGTTTTCAATAGTGTTAAGAGGGGTACCACCGATATATACGCTCAACACTTTTGTACCGGCATACATTCACATGTGGATATTACAGGTTAAAAAAAAATTATTTCCGAAGATAAATTTGTTCGTTGTATAAATAAGTCTCAAAAATGACATTAGAACATTACCACTGAGCACACCTGCGACTTTAATAGAGCACGTTGTTGTGAAATATTACGTAGCGGTATTCTACTTACATACTTCATGAGTTGCTTCTTCTAAACGAAGTCATAAAAGTGAAAAGTTTGTTGACGCACAAAACAAGAACAAATTAATCGTCACTCACACGAACAAAGCTGTACTTGGTGTCGTAATTATTTGGGAAGCAGCTCATAGTGTTCCAGAGGAAGTGTATTAAAGTTATAGTGCAAAACAAGTTCTTACAATGGCGACCTTCCGCAGTAATCTTATATAAATAAGACCATTCTTTGCGGTTTTCAGTCGTGACTAACACGGAACTGCATTTATAGTACAGCTGTGTGTGATTAAGTATTGTACTAAAGCACTGATCCGAGTTTACCAAAGCTGTTCCTGAGTTCTTATACCCTCCATTATCAAAACAATAGGTGACCTCTGTGGCCGAGGTCGCTGAGGTGCCTTCATACCTTAATATGCCCGGTTTAAACTCGGGGACGACGTCCTTGTGTATGTCATTCATAGACGTCTATATAGTTAACTGTATAGTGAAGAACAATATGTAAGTCGACCCTTACTAACTTTCATTTTAAAATGGGGTTATTAGAAATTAATCAATATTCATAACATATTTGATCTTAATAGGTCCTGTGGTTTCGTAGCTACGCGATAACCCTTATAAGTTTAGCAAGGTTTCAATTTCCTAATTTTTTATAATTCTTGAACAGCAGTAGTTTTATACCAAGTTTTATCTTTACCAGTTAGTTCCCATGAGTTTTATTTCTCATGTGGCACAATCATACAAAAAAAAATAAGTTGTCACTTAGTAAATATAAAGCTTATATTACGTACTGTCATCATACCAAGTTTGACTGAGATCGGTCCTATGGTTTCTGAAGTGTCACGTATCACAATGCGAGATTTATAAGACCGTCATCTTGAAAGTAAGAGTTATGCAAACAATCTGAATATGTTTGTCACATACTGTAGCATTACTAGCATTTCAAATGTGACTGTTTGGTGGCTATCGATGAACAAGTGCTTGAAGTATAATTAAAAAACTTAATTTTTGAACTGGAACCATTTCCCGAATTGGCAGAGGGAAGTAGCTATTAATTAGCACATTTTATACCCACAATTGATTTTTTCATCCCAAATTTGCTTTAAATCATTCCAGGATTTCGGAGATGAAAATTTGATATGTTAAAATTCACAAATGTGAGTTCCTACCATAACACTAAATTTTGTGGGAATTGTGTGAATAGTTTAGAAATATATGTGGTATTAAATCTTAAGGTAGTGCTGTCTTCCAAAACAGCGTACGAAAAACACTATTAAGCAGCACATTTAATGTCCATATTGAGTTCTGCCAGCATAAGAAATTTGGTTTAGATCAGTTGTATGGTACTTAAGTAACACCTTATAATTTTGTAATGGCAGTAAATTCGGGTGTACTCGCCAGACACTAGAAGCTCATCAAGTTCGGTGGAGTTCTGGAAAAGGATTCAAAAGTTAATAGGGATACACCGGCACGTAGTTACGCGCCAGAACACACACGCACACCTATACACAACTAGACATACTTATATATGTACACACAGACATACGGACAGTTAGATGACCTCGTAAGTTTTTCTTTCCGTAGGGAAACTGGCTGAAAACTCACATAACAGCTGCGGCGGACCCATTAACTAGGTATTTCACTAACTGACTGAGAACTTTGTGTGTTACAGATGTGGCCAGCGGCAGCAGCGTCGACTGGGTCGTAGGAACTCGGGGTGTTCCCATCGCCTTCGTGTACGGGCTGAGGGCCACTGGCCACTATGGCTGCCAGCCAATCAGATCGTGGAGACTGAAAAGGAAACTCTTGATTTCTTCGTCACCCTCGTGACCGAGGCTAGGAAGACGTTCTAGCTGTGTTGTACAAATGCTGCAGTGAAAAAAATCCATAAATATACAGCCAAAATCTCAAGTACGGCTTAATACGCTAATGTAACAAGTTAAAATATCGAGTGAATACATATTATGAATAATATTCAGATCGTATTTCTAACCAAAAAAATTATATAAATATGTTTTCAATTGTTTACAATATAGCCAATTAAAAAAATTATCTCTATCTGCAGAATTTAAGCCATGTCATCCAGTACAAATGCTAGCTCAGATTTGTTATCACACATAAACTAACACCTGCTTCCCTATTAAACCAGTACCATAAATAGTGGTCACTTACTTGACTGTTTTCATTGTCATATTGTCTCTTGAATCGACTGCAGTATCCAATCTGCCTTCAACTCTCGGAGTATTTTGTTGCAGCCGTGAAAAACTTGTAACAAACCACTCGTTTCGCGCCACACAGTGCGCCGACTATCTGCTTTCTCGCACACGGCCACTGCCAGACCCGCCTGGCATTAGATGTCACCTGACTCTTGTTTCTCTCTCCAGAATGTCTCCATCGCAGGTCTACGAACTCAGTTATGTAACTAATAAGATGTTGAACGCCTCTTTAAGTTAGGCTACTCATTGAATTCTAGTACACAGCTGTTTCCATTCCTCCTGCAGCGTGGTAAATAGTTGACGATTGTTTGTAGATGGNGTGGGAACTGTTTCCATTCCTCCTGCAGCATGGTAAATAGTTGACGATTGTTTGTAGATGGAGTACGTCTGGGATGTAAACGACATTCCCGCTTATCCCAACGATGTNTTTCCATTCCTCCTGCAGCGTGGTAAATAGTTGACGATTGTTTGTAGATGGAGTACGTCTGGGATGTAAACGACATTCCCGCTTATCCCAACGATGTTATACTGAGTTCATGCGTGGGCTTTGAGCANGTTATACTGAGTTCATGCGTGGGCTTTGAGCAGGCCAGTTAAACAGTACAACATGATTGTCTTTAAGACACGAGGAAACTGTCTTTGCTTTATGGACAGCACGATTATCGTGCTGATAAAGGAAAGGTTAATTCTAAACTGATGACATAGTGTCAGAAAAATATTTTTGTCAAATATATCGTGGTACACGATAGAGTTCACCCACCCATCGATTAAAACTAATGGGCCATGTACAAACCAAGAGAAACTACCATAAACCATTACACTACCGTTACTAAATTTCTCTGTTGATCCAACACACCCAAGGAAACACCATTTGACAGACATGCATAAGGTATACACGCGTCTATCCGAGTGCTGTATCATTTATCATGACTTATTACTCCATAATATCTTCTTGCACTTCTTCATAGTTCAACGATGATGTTATTTTGCGTCAATCCTAACGACGTTGGGCATTGGTGACTGATCAGTGGCTTTCTGGCAGCGGCACGACAGTTAAAACCAAGTGCTATCACGTTTCCTCGGAAAGTGCTTTCTCTGGCCTTTGTACCTGAGTACCCACTGAGTTCTCTGCAGTCGTCGACGTGGCTGTCTGACAATTGTATGGCACAGCACATTTCATAGTTCGCCGGTCCCGATTAGTTGGTGTCTTGGGCTTACCAGGGTGATGCTTGGGGCCACTGCTGTCATGAAGTTTCCACTGAACCATTACCCAAAAGATCTCTGTAATGATACGCCCAAATTTGCTGGGTTCTATAGCCANTCATGAAGTTTCCACTGAACCATTACCCAAAAGATCTCTGTAATGATACGCCCAAATTTGCTGGGTTCTATAGCCACGCCCCTTTATAACACACACACAAATTTCTCTATTGACCCATTATTACAAGAAACACGCGTATGGTGTTCAAGTGTTTGTGCTCCCGCATGTATAGCGTTCTACCAGGCAAGTTCACTGCCAGCACAAGGATGTTCGTTTAATTTTGACCACGTATTGTGTCATGTGCGATTCAGTAAGTGAGACATAATTATAACTGCCACACAAGGTCTGAGTATATGTGTATCTCTACAAAGGAATAATTCGGAGAAATCGCAGGTCATGTATGACATTTCGTCAAATGCAATTTTCTTGCTGTAAATTTGCTTCATTAATCAATAATATAGTAAATGAAAACNTCATGAAGTTTCCACTGAACCATTACCCAAAAGATCTCTGTAATGATACGCCCAAATTTGCTGGGTTCTATAGCCTCGCCCCTTTATAACACACACACAAATTTCTCTATTGACCCATTATTACAAGAAACACGCGATGGTGTTCAAGTGTTTGTGCTCCCGCGTGTATAGCGTTCTACCAGGCAAGTTCACTGCCAGCACAAGGATGTTCGTTTAATTTTGACCACGTATTGTGTCATGTGCGATTCAGTAAGTGAGACATAATTATAGCTGCCACACAAGGTCTGAGTATATGTGTATCTCTACAAAGGAATAATTCGGAGAAATCGCAGGTAATGTATGACATTTCGTCAAATGCAATTTTCTTGCTGTAAATTTGCTTCATTAATCAATAATATAGTAAATGAAAACNATGTATGACATTTCGTCAAATGCAATTTTCTTGCTGTAAATTTGCTTCATTAATCAATAATATAGTAAATGAAAACATATAATATTTGTCAAGCTTTTCGTTTATTTATTTATTTTTAAACTTTTACACAACACAACACTTAAAAATTACTTAATGGAATTTTCTGCGCAGTTATTTAACACTAAAGACAAATTCATATGTACAGAGGTTAAAATGTTAAAGAAATCATTTCAGTACATCCGTTGTGAAAGTTAGCAATGCTGTGTTTTTTGGTGCATAATACGCTTCATACCTAATTTTGGATACGGCATAGCTATTAGAGATTTAAGCTGAAGTATGTTATTGCTTTAAAATTGTGATATATTCCCGTCCTACGAAGTTCTGCGCGTACCACAATGTAGCAACATTATACAGTTGGTGCGAACTTTGTCAAACATATGTTATTCCTGTAGCACATTATCTGACGTTCGATCGCATCTTAGATTATTAGGAGTCATTTTTTATAATTTTTTACGTGAATGATCCTGATTCAAGTCTCGTTGACTATTTACTTTATTTTAACAATTTTATTAATTTCTCTTTGATCTTCGAATTATTTTCGGGTAGGTCTACTTTTTTATCTCATATATTCATTATTGTTTAGTTTGTAAAAAACAATTACAGTACGTGTAATTTCACACAAATGGTCTTAAGAATCCACAGAGTACTAGAAGTCTTTGGTGAAAATGTATTAATGTATTGCTTAATAAATTTACACATTTCAAAGAATATGTAGTGAAATTGAGAGTTTTGGGTNGTGAAAATGTATTAATGTATTGCTTAATAAATTTACACATTTCAAAGAATATGTAGTGAAATTGAGAGTTTTGGGTGGCTCTTAAGAAACGGGAGATCCCCGAGAAAACCCGTCAACCAGCGGCAAATATGAGAGATACTCCGCTTGAAATCGAACCCGGTTTGCATAGGTGGGAGGCGAGCAGTCTAAACACTACACAACCACGGCCCCCGAAGTATGTGTAAAAACACGCCCACTCCCTGTATTAAAACCTTAAATAGTGTAATTTTACTGATTCATGGTCGTAGTATAAACACCCAACGTCAGTGTCGTTGTAGACTACATGTTAGAATGTGTGATTTTACAATGGTCATGTNGTGAAAATGTATTAATGTATTGCTTAATAAATTTACACATTTCAAAGAATATGTAGTGAAATTGAGAGTTTTGGGCGGCTCTTAAGAAACGGGAGATCCCCGAGAAAACCCGTCAACCAGCGGCAAATATGAGAGCTACTCCGCTTGAAATCGAACCCGGTTTGCATAGGTGGGAGGCGAGCAGTCTAAACACTACACAACCACGGCCCCCGAAGTATGTGTAAAAACACGCCCACTCCCTGTATTAAAACCTTAAATAGTGTACTTTTACTGATTCACGGTCGTAGTATAAACACCCAACGTCAGTGTCGTTGTAGACTACATGTTAGAATGTGTGATTTTACAATGGTCATGTGCTTGTAAACTGGCATTACATTCTGGAGTACGTGTTAGCGTATATTTACACATACAGATTTTCTGTAATTTTTCTTTATACGTGTAATTTGCTAAAACGAGTACAGCATTTATAATTTTACACTGATGTTCCAAGATAACCACACATATTTGTTCAAAACATGAAATATAGCGGTACGGAGTAGAACTACTTTGAACTCCATTTGTATATTCGAAATGAAAACTTAACTCTCGGTGATGGGATATGCTGTGCTGGCGTTCGCATATAACTGCGTATTCTATATCTGAAGTAAATTGTTATCCAAATTTTGGATATATTTTTGTTATGACTTTGTTAAAATACGAAGTTTCAAAACCAAGTACAGTAACCTGAAAATTGTAAAACTACACGTACATAGTATTGAATCAACATGGCCCAGTTGTAACAGAACATATACAGGCTGTAAAATTGCCCAGTTAAACAATTAAAAAATGTACAGAAATTATGTATTTACAATTAATTACATTAAATGTGTAATTTTACTTTTTTGTTAGTAAAAAAGACACATTGTGGTGAAATTACAATTGCGATGCCTGTGTAAATTTAGTTGCCGTGGAGAAAAAATACTCGAATGTTGCAATTTATTTTCTGATACATAGTAATTGTACACAATTCTATGTAAAATTAGTTCTACAACGTGCATGTTGTTTTACTAATTTTTAGGATAACTTTACTTGGAAGTAGAAAATAACATTGACGTATGTAGATGTAAAACTACACCAACCTCAGTGGAGACACTGCTGCCACATACATTTTGTGTAAAATTAAACCATTTTTCCCCTTGAAAAAAGTCGTATATTCAGATAAATTATTTACTGACACGCACGTATAAACGCAAACTCCGATTTTACAGACAACGTAAAACGTAGCTGACATGTGCGGAACCAACTGCGTAAGAAAATAGGGTTTTACATTTTAGATGTTTTCAGGCGTGTCTCGGCCACCTTTCACGATAACCCTTACACACAAAATCCACATTGTTCATCTTATTCCGAGCCACATTTCTGCAAAAGATATTTTTGTAAAAAATTTAATATTCTGAAAAATGCAGGAAAATTAAGATTTATAGTCTTAACAAAAACATAAGCTGTTATTAATTTAGTCTTACTTGGTCTCTTGTAGTGTGGTTCTTTTCTTCAAACGGCACACAGTGTTTTTGTTTGAAAGTGATATTGTAAAAGGTGGCCGATACACGCCTGAAAGTAAAAACCCTGTCATTTTGGTCGGCAAGTCCCACACTAGGCAACACCCTTAACGGAAAGCAGATAGGGTTTACACCGCTTAGGATAGTTACAAAACAAATAAGGGGGCCCCCGTATGATATGATTGATGCACCCTGACATCTTTGATTTAAAACCAGGTTGACATTTTATACAAGAAAAACACCCTATCCCGAAAGAGATTCAAGACACGTACCATTTTGAACTCAAATCAGAACTACAAAGAACTATTATTGTTGCTAATGAAATTATTGGTGTTCTAGACAAATGTGCTTTCATTTTTAAATTACCAGAGATCGGAGAAAACACTATCAGGTTATTTATTACCTGCCTATCCGGGTGGTTGTGAGCCTATCAACAAAAATAAAAAGTGAAAATCTACAGAAACAGATTGGGCGCATCACAGATAACTTTATAGACCTCCATCTGGAAATAATCCAATGACCAATACGAAACTAAAATAACTATAATTTGTTTATGTGTTACAGCAAATAATGGACAGTCTTTACAACTACTAAAATACAACTTTTAATTTTTTAACGTTTGACTTAATATGCGAATGTTTTCTATTAATTAATGTATTAAACATCAAAGGAAAAAACTGACAGAACATGTACTGTGGTAAATATATGAATCAAAATAATGTTTTTAAATGAGATATTTTCGTAAAAATTAACTTCTTTTCAATTAATGAGTTACTTTTAAATAGTAGTATGACTATGCCGATTTTGGCACAAGGGCACTGGGTGCCGTAGATCGCAGCTGTTAATGCTCTGTCGTCACAGTCGGCCGGCGGCCATATTGTCCGCCATGTTGAATATAGGTGACATTGACATTGACCTTTGACATTTGCCCCAATAACTAATGTTATAAATTATATATATTTGTTTAATGCTAAATTTAAAAAAAATTATTTAAAAAATTAAATAATAAAAAAGTAAAACATTTTATTATAAAAAAAATTTCTGCACCACGCTTGGCAGATGACTGACCCCCTTTCAATCAATCACATTGTCTTAACACACCCCTTCATCTCCCTCATCATCCTTTCCCTCACCCATTCCCTCCCCCTAACACACCACTTCCTCAACAACCCCACTTACCCGCCCCCTCGCTCTAACCCCCTAACCTATCCCTCCCCCTCTCCGACCAACCTTAACCCATCCCACTACTCCTACCCTCTACACTCTCTTCCACACCACCACCTTCACCACCTTTCTCCTAACCATTGCTCATTCCGTCGTCTTCACTCCCCCTTACCCCTTCCAAGACACCACCAGCACAGCCACTCCCCCCACCTTCGCTCATTCTGTCGTCTGCACTCCACCTGCCATATTTTGTTTTTCGTTTGTCATGTGGGTACACCTGGGTACTGTTAATGTATTAATTATCGATTTAGCCACCACCAGACAGTACTAATTTCAAGATTTAGCCGCCAGGTGAGCTGGCGGAACCCTTTACTCATTTTGTCGCCTGCACTCCATCCATTATATTTGTTTTATACCAACATCATATCGAAAACCTCTAATTTGTATCCGTGTTAAAAATTTATTTCTTCAATCAGCAGTATAGCTACATGTATAATGTAGGATATCGACAAATTACTAAATTTACTAAAAGGATAATTTTTCATTTTAGGCTTTAATTAAGACCGATTAAAAAAAATCGCTGTTTTCATTTAATGGTAATTGAAGTACCATCGTAATTGGGTATTTATTCTGTTAACCCTCACCCCATCACTCTATTCCGACCAGTTATTCACCCTCGCTCACTCCCTTGCCACTATTGTTCTTGTTTTTATCATTGTCCGCCAGAGCATTCTAGTTGTGTGGAAAGTAGTTAATATGAACAATGTCGCCCTTGGCGCAGTTTCTCGTCTGATGTGTGAGGTGACAGATCACTCCCTCGATCCTCGTCATTTAACATTCAGATCAGTTAGTTCGGATATTTCATTACATCAGGTTGCATGGTATTATCAAGCATGCACGTAAAACATATATTTTCCAGCGAAATTAGAAACTGCTCTAATTTGGAGTCTCTGGAGGAATATGTAACTTTCTAAAATACTGTACTAGAACTTCGGATTTTTTTTTAATTTATACATCCACCATCGATCTCATTTGGAAAGGGCATACCTCAGTACCCGTGCCACTACTGTAATGTTTCGTTTCACCAAATGTGTCCGAAGACACGAAAATTACGGATGTGTGATGATTATGGATCGGGTGACATGTAAGTGTGAAAACTGTGACATGACATTTGATAGGAGCGATAACTTGCAGAGACATGCAAAAACCCGTGTAGCTGTAAGACCTCCGTCTGCCAAACTGCGATATATTCACTATCCTTTGCTACAGTATACAAATATACTTCCCGCAGTACCAAGTGTTCAAGATGATCATCCACCATCATGGCATGTCCATCATGCCAAAGAATCGTAACAGGTTCTATGAATTTTAATGCAAATGGTTTCGTGGAAGCCCAAACTGCATTCTATAACAGTACAAAGATCTATATCGCCCACAACGAAAGCAGGTCGTCGAAGGATATTTGCACATTTTTAGCTCGAATGGTGGAAACAGTCGCTGTTGACTCACCACATAATTACACATCCAGTAAAATTTAATGTATTGCTCGAACACAGCTTTGCAAAACCGACCCCATTCAACGAAAGGTAGGTATTTGAAACGAAAAGCAGAGATATTGTAAATCGTGTAAAACCCACATAGGAAAAATGCATCACAATAAAGAAGCATATAAAAAGCGTGGTTCGGGGTAAATATTAACGAAAATCAATCACTGAATGCCCCAGCCCCTGAAAAAATTTAGCTTGCCCCCCTCGGATAAAACTTTTCTTTAAGTTAATGTTGGAAAAAATTGTGTAGTGTACGGATTCATTATGCAGCATTCTATAACGTAATCATGTCTTTAAAAACCCAAAATGGATTTAAAACCACCTCCCTGACCTGCGGTATGTGACGTGCACAGTGGGGGGTCGCATGCATTCCCTCGGTAAGGCGTAGTTGCTCATCATTAAAAACATTTATTCTCATTTTTAAAATTAGTTCATTTTTTAATTTAGGCAGTGAATTTTTTTTTATCCCTATGGTTACTCCGCATACGTTACTTATAGCTTCCAGTAGCTAGATATAAAACTCTTTATATGTGAAAATAAATTGCATATAGAAAGTTTTAAGGGGGGAAAATGTATATACTATGACGAGTGCTAGCATAAAGTTACATCCACCATAAATACAAAACCGTAAAAAACTGTTGCCTTCAGCAAACAAAATAATTGTATTCCCACACATCAGTGTGCACTCGCTCCGTTAGGAAGTATATCTGAGCCATGGTGGGACACCCTCCATCCCTCTCCAGAGTCCCGCCATACTGCTAGGTGACGTTAGCCATATGAAAAGTGACATGCGAACACGTGTGTATGCGGTCTCTACTCTGACAGCGGGCATCAGTAGTCTTCATTCTTTATGAATTCCGAAATGCAAAACCCCCATACAGAATTATACCTCAACAGAAATTTCAGTAGAGACACGTGGATACAGCTCTCGTAATTTAGCACAATATAATAAATATACATATTAAAAAGACATTAGCCTCCATATTCACAGAATTTTTACCATTAAAAAGGACCCCTCGAGATACTTCTCTCTAGCCTCCCCAAGAGATAAAGTCATACCTCGCGAAAGACAATTTTCCCTATTTGGTAATCTCTAAACGTTTATCCCTAAAAGCACCTAGAATATAAGGCAGCACTACAATTTTACGAGAATTGAATAGGCAAACACAAATAAATCATCNAGTAGATTTCAGCATGTGGGAATAGTACTAGGTATTGTGCTGCAACTGGCTGACAGGTTATCTTGGAGAAATTCCATTTCCCTTGCCCACACGTTCTGGCACCATTCCATTTCCTCCTAGTTTCAACCTATCGGTTCTTGGCACCCCAATTTTAAACATTCCTCAAAAAAATTCCTCATTCTTCAGAAAACATTTTCCAAAAATATTCCTTATTCCTTAAAAATATACCTCATTCTTCAAAAACATTCCTCAAAAATATTGAGGCCAAAGTGCCTGAGTGGTAAGCCTGCTCGCCTCCCACAAAGGCGAACTGGGTTCAATCCCCCGCCGGGTCACTCCCGGATTTTCGCATGCCGCTGGTTGGCGGGTTTTCTCGGGGATCTCCCATTTACCCCACCCTTTCATTCTGGTGCTGCTCCATACTCACCCCGATCACTTTCATAGGCTCTAAAGATCTCGCTATTAAGAGCCGACCAAATCTTTCCACTCCTCACTCACTCAAAATTATTCTTAATTTTTTTTAAATATTTCTCATTCCTCAAAAATATTCCACATTTCACAAAAATATTCCTCATTCCTCAAAAACATTCCTCGAATACATTCCTCAAAAATGTTGCTCATTCCTCAAAAATATTCCTCATTCCTCAAAAATATTCATCATTCCTCAAAAATGCTCCTCTTTCGTCAAATAATATTCCTCATTTCTCAAAAACACTCAAAAATATTCCTAATTTCCCAAAAACACTCCTCAAAATTATTCCTCATTTCTCAAAAAAACTCTTCTCAAAATNGCCGCTGGTTGGCGGGTTTTCTCGGGGATCTCCCATTTACCCCACCCTTTCATTCTGGTGCTGCTCCATACTCACTCCGATCACTTTCATAGGCTCTAAAGATCTCGCTATTAAGAGCCGACCAAATCTTTCCACTCCTCACTCACTCAAAATTATTCTTAATTTTTTTTTAATATTTCTCATTCCTCAAAAATATTCCACATTTCACAAAAATATTCCTCATTCCTCAAAAACATTCCTCATACTTCAAAAATATTTCTTATTTCCTCAAAAACATTCCTCGAATACATTCCTCAAAAATGTTGCTCATTCCTCAAAAATATTCCTCATTCCTCAAAAATATTCCTCATTCCTCAAAAATATTCATAATTCCTCAAAAATATTCATCATTCCTCAAAAATTCTCCTCTTTCCTCAAATAATATTCCTCATTTCTCAAAAACACTCCTCAAAAATATTCCTAATTTCCCAAAAACACTCCTCAAAATTATTCCTCATTTCTCAAAAAAACTCTTCTCAAAATNCTCAAAAATATTCCTAATTTCCCAAAAACACTCCTCAAAATTATTCCTCATTTCTCAAAAAAACTCTTCTCAAAATTATTCCTCATTCCTCTAAAATATTCTTCAAAAACATCCCTTCTTCAAAATATTCCTCAGTTTGTTTGTTCGTAAATAAAACTCAACCGACTTTAAGCAGCCCGAAAAAGACAATACTTCAGATTGAACCATATTCATCCTAGCGCACTTTCTCGCAAAATTTTTACTTAAAACAGACTCTTGCAATCGATTTTATAAAACACTGAATTAATAAGCCATTCAGAAAAGCAGTAGCATAGTGCAAAGTTCGAGAAATTAAAAGTGTACAACTATGAGTACATAAATGTGTTGTCCTACCGTTTCCATGCATTCGATCTTTGCATTTCTCTGATGTTTGCAGATCATGGATAGAACACAATGGTTTTAGTCGATGTATGTAGCTCCTTTCCTTAAGTTCACTGATGATTGAAGATATCGCCTTACTGTGCGAGAAATTTCCGCTTTGTTGCAAGGCATTCAAATGGCTGAGTATAAAAACAAGCTAATTGGGGTCTTCAGACAATATTTTGTTGGTGTTCTTGTCGTTTTCTGCATTCTTCACGCCACTTTTTTCAGCTAAGCCAGTGGGAAGATGTGCAAGGGCGTCGAATAAATTGCTACTGTTTCCACTGCCAACACTGTCTTCATTATTGTATCCTTGGCCCTTCTCTTTTTCAGCAAAAACATCAACAAGTATCCTTTCCTTTGTAGGAGGAGCATCGTTGGCAACATTATTCTTCGCAGCTACTGGTGCTGCATTATTTTTTTCGAAGCTCGTCCATTTTACGTGTTTGTTTAGCAAGTACCAATTGTATGGCACTCTGTTCGTTTATTTTATTGACCACAGTTTCCTTGCCTTCTGTGAACATATTATGCAGTTTATTGTTAACGTGAGGAAGTGATGTCATCACATGCCATTTCTTGGTAAGAGAAGGAACACTATATTTATTTACAAACCTTGACATGTCTATCCAAGTTATCACCTCGTGCGAACTGTATAGGACAGTTTTTGCAGCTAAAAACCATATCGGATGGGTTCTCCGGACATTCACTCTTCTTATGTCGCCGCACATTGTAGTCGAACGCATAAAATTTGTCGCAGTATCAGCACCGTCGGCGATACGACGATGAAGGCCTTGGTCCTGACTCCATTTTTATCACGGTAAGTCGTAAGCATGAATAACCTTCGGTACAAGGAGAGTGATCACTTCCAAATAAATGTTCACATCACAATGACAACTGTGCTGCTGACTTTCATTAATCTATATAATCGCGATTCCTTTTACCAGCGTATTTTTAAAAAAATCGTTAGCAACGGAAAAAAAACTATAGGGTTATTGAAATTAATGCTAACATTACCAAATGCTTACTATCACAGAAGGCAAAAATAACAAAAAAACACTTTCCGAAAGAAATTAGTTGTTCGCGAGCCCCATCGCTAACCGAAGGCTGAACTACGAATATTGCCTCAAAGCATATCGTGATTCAGTTCATGCCTATGCCAACTGTGGTCCAAAAAGCAATAAATGTTAGACTTGGTGTAGAAAGTAATTCGGGACTGCCCGAGATGTCCAAGGCATTGCCGCGATGGTGAAGCACGGGGTCTAGTCCTGCAATCAACAAAACCTTTTTTTAAATATAAAAAAAATTATGTATAAGAACTGCGTAAACAAATTCTGTACTAATAGGCACACTGCAAGTACCATAACATGCCGCGAAGCGCGTATCGAACCACAATACGGGTCCTGGTGCGAGTCAACCATTTGAAGGCCCCGTAACTGCACATGATATGTGCTGTTTGGGAAGCTATTACCTGACGAAGTCTTGAGACAGACGAAAAGACTCTGGAAAAATGCACAATCGTCACTGCACATTCGCAAGCATGTCCACGACCGACGATGTTGCACCACCTGATCGGAGGCACAAACTAGCGCATATAGTATTTAATTAACATGACCTAGTTCTAAAGGAACATAAACTGACTGTAAAATTGCTTAGTAAAACAGTAAAAAATGTACAGAAATTATGTACTTACAATTACATTGAATTAGTGATTTTGCTCTTTTGTAAGTGAAAAAAGTCACAAGCACTGTAGTGAAATTACAATTGCGATGTCTGTGTAAATTTCCTTGTCGCGGAGAAAAAATACAAGAACGTTGCAGTTTATTTTCTGCTACATAGTAATTGTAATTTTACACCATTCTATGTCAAATTATTTGTACAATGTACATGTTATTTTACGAATTTGTAGTATAAATTTACTTGTACGTCGATTAAAACAACATTGACGTATGAAGATGTAAACCTACAAAGATCAAGGTCAAGGTCACCGACATGCGACATGGTGACTTCAGTGAAGACACTTCTGCCACATACATTTTGTGTGAAATTAAATAATAATGTATATTCCTATTAAATATTTCTATGCTTACACAGACACATATGTGTATATCATATATATCGACGATCGTTTCTGCGTGTTTTTCAAGTTATCTGTGATTCCTTCTCGTGCGAACATGTACATGAGATTTCTCAGAGTGCTCCTCTCACATTATTTTTATAATTTTAAAATGTATGACAAAAGGCTTTTTCGTGATCATACGCTGGGCTTCCGTATTATGGCGGTACCAGAAACGTTTGTTAATTATATGGGTCTCACACTATGTGTTTGTGATGTGATTCGAAAGGACGAGTTAGGATATTAGATGAATGGATCGCGAAAAGTCTTTCGAAGTGCTTAGCAAATGGGAAAATTGTGGGCATCTAAGATGTCTGTGAGTGTGTGTTGCTAACAAGATAGCCGACGACTGGAATGACAGAGCATGAACACCTCCAAGCTCCGGTGCCTCATGCCCTTGTGCCAAAATCGGCATAAACATACTACTGTAATTGTATATTTATTTGTACACTATATGGAACATCTGATTGTTTTGAGTTATTAAAATAATTTTTAACAGAATAATGTTTACATTATATAACACTGGTAGTTTTCGTCGAACACATAAGGACTGTTGAAAATTTAATCCTCTTTTGAAACTCCATGTTTAACTTATTCGAATTTCTTACGACGCGGCGTGGAAAACGAATGATCTGAAACTAGATATTTGTGATAAACTGCTTCAACATAAAATAAAGTGAACTGTTCTAAGTGTAATTCATGATAATCAGTATTTATGTGTTTCGTTTTTGACCTACACACATAATAAACTGTTCTGAATTTACACGGTTTTTTATGCAGAGCATCTGAAATTAAGTATGTACCTGGTTGTTAAGATGTTTCGCTTCATTCCAACTCCATGTGCATATGTTCACCCCCTTTGTTTCCAAGCTATTGAAGACGAGGAAAAATGTCCACATCGCTGTTATATTGTAGCATACACCTGTTGATACTACAGGTGTGAGTAAAGTTTTAATGTGGTCATATGCATGCTACTCTAACTTTGTGTAATCCTGTTTTTTTTCCTTCAGTGCTGATACTAGCTTTCAGATACGTATTTAATTTAGCACGTGATTTGTACAAATCTGTTATTGGGGGATAAAATTAAGAATTGAAATAATTGTTAAAAATATTTCTAAAACACACGGTTTATTAGGCTGAATATATTCTGATTCGCATTGCTTGCAGTACTCGTATACATAATGGCGATATTTGTGATATAATTATGGTTGTTTTGTTTCTTGGGTAGTGCGTTTTATAAGTAGAAAAATACAGAAACATCTGCGTGATAACGGTTTTCCTTAGCGGTTTTATTGTGGAGTGAATACCACCTTCACAGTTCAGTAAAGGAAGTGTTAATATTATCATATTTAGCATTAGGAAGAGCCCTTTTGATACACTACATAGGAAAATTTAAATCTTGAATCATGTCGAATATTTAAATCGAATTATTTCATATCTGAGCATGTCTCAAAAACGCCTTTTGTCTTAATTTTGTCATGGTGAGTAATAATTTACCTCGAATATTTCATTACCGCCTAGTGTTCCAAAGTTACCTGCGATGAAGGGGGACGATTTGACCAACCACATTAAAAATATTTACAATCTCCGTTTCATTAAAGACGATTCCGATTTCCTTAGCTCCATCTCAATTACTTCCTGATATTTTTACTTTGCTTTTACGTGCCACATACCTCCCTTAATATTCACCACACGATAGTATTTATCAATGTATACTCCACCACATTTTTCATTAGGGATCACCTCCCGGAGTTTGGCACATTAATTCTGGTAAACGTTGAATTTAGTTAAGGGCAGTGATTTTTTCCACAAGTTTGCTCCAAAAGTGGCCACTTTACTGGGAACGGCCTATAGTAACAGAATGCGAAGAGGTGCGCTGTGGCGACTACCGTGGGTCTCGGTAAGCTACATGGCACTACGACCCAGCTGGTACCTAGCGTGGCCTTCGCAGCTCCTTGAATACGCGCAGTTCCTTTCTCGCGAGCTGTTACTGTAGCGCTTAACGGGTAATTTGCCGTGGGAGAGAAGCGCGAGAAAGCCTTCCCATCTCACAGCCACGACGGCAGAATTGCCTCGCCCCGGCCGCGTGAACAGAGAGCAACATGCCAGGAGGTAATCGCCGTCCGCCCGAGGTGGTTACAAGTAACCAGCGCGATCTGCCTTGGGTAATCTTCGCATGCTCCTCACGGCTACCAACTATTGCGACACGATGCTCTGGATCACGGCCTCGCTCAGGGCTCGCTTTGGCCGGTCGAAGGGGAGAGATAGGTACAACCTTGTTTCTGGAGCCGTGGCCAGTATGACGTCTGATTCACTGGTGCGCAAGTCCAATGCTGAGTGGACGGAGCCTTCAACCACTCGTGTTTGCACACTTTTTGTGCGTTACCGTTTCGGTGTTCAACTAACACTCTATGACCACTATAGTTAGTTCGTGAAGATAATACCAGGTTTCCGAAGTTAATACTGGGCACCAAACTAGACCCAAGAAATGTAATATATGTATACTTTGGTGAATTCAACATGATACTAAAGTTATGATTAACTAAAGTTTTTAACATTTCGAACTTCAAACCACAGCATCTATGAAGTAAAATAAATAAAAAATCCTAGTGACAATTTTTTTTGGAAAGGTCATTTAGTATTTTTAAATTTAAGTTGAAGTTAAACAAAACAACGCAGGAAGTCCGCAGCTGTACGCACCTGCTTGCACAATAAGTTCGATACCACGAAGGCGAACGGAATTGGCGCGCCATGCGGGAACTAAAATGCAAACATTATTGGCAGCCTTTACTACTCAATTGTTAATCTTCCATTGTTCGTGTAGTTTGACACACGTGTACTTAACAAACAACCACTAGCGGCGCCCACGTACCTCGAGTTTGTGGCTATATTTTAAAATATATTTTTTTNCGTGTACTTAACAAACAACCACTAGCGGCGCCCACGTACCTCGAGTTTGTGGCTATATTTTAAAATATATTTTTTTAAAAATTACATAAACCACAAGGAATATGCGTAAGAAAATGATTTGGGGAAGTCGGACACAGAGGTGTGGGNTTTTTTAAAAATTACATAAACCACAAGGAATATGCGTAAGAAAATGATTTGGGGAAGTCGGACACAGAGGTGTGGGGGTGCGGAGCGTCGTTTTTCAACACCGTCTCCAGCAATGAATCGTCCTGTTCAGAACATTTTATTTGCGTGCTTTGAACCTAGTGTGTTAATTAGTTTCACTTATCTGTGTGTGTTATGATTAATTTTGTTAGTAGGCCCTACTATGTTATGCCATTAAATTATATATTTTTTCAACTAAAGGAAAATAATTTCATAAACGTGACATTAAAAGCACAAGTCATTGTGTTTTCCCCACCGCAATAAAATTATTTGCAGACGAAAATTTGTTTTTTTTAATGCTGCTAAATAATTTAAAGACATACCAATTAGAAAATAATTTTCATAAAAATGAAAACTGTCAGCATATTACTAATTCCGACGTGTACTAAGTGGCAGCTCTGAAAATATACAGGAATCATAACTGCTTGTATATTTCACACATGCCAAAGTAGCATTCACAATCACACGTTGCTACTAGAAAATCACTGTTTATAGCTTATCTATAGGTGACAGCGCCAATGTGCCAAAACCATACTAGCCGGAATAATATCAAAGTAACCACACCTAAAAATGGTGGTAATTTTTTGTTAAAACGCCTAACTCCTTAGAATTATTTAGTTAGTTTGATTAAATAATACACGATTGGCGATGTATTGCAAACAAAAATGACCCGAACGATTTTCCCGGCTCAAGCAGGATAAAATCGCCGTCTTCATCAACACTGTCATGATCAATGCTATCTTCATGATTATCTTCAACTCCTGTTTCATTATCAATATCAAGTTTATTTTTCTTTGTAGGAGTCGCATGGTCATCATCAGCATTTAAAGTCAATGACTGTTTAATTTGAAGTTCATCGATTTCACGCAAAAGTCTTGAAAGTGTACATTCCACACAAACCGACTCTACTGCTCTCATTCTGTCTTTAGCACTAATTATCTCGTCACAATCGTCTGTGGAATCAGTACCCACCGATGTAGCAGGGTGTATGGACGGCCTCACTTACTGGCTCTCAAAAGACGAATCGTTACATTTCTTGATGTGGTTCTTCAATGTATCACCTTGCATAATCTGTGTGTGGCCATTGTCGTAATTCTTCCTCATGCGTAATGAACTCTTCATACAGGTGATTCTTTCATGTCGACGAGCATCGACCCAGTTGGCAATCAGGCAGCGATGATGCAGGTTGCGACTACATGTTCGATGAGGTCAAAGGCAGACCTTTATATTCACAATTTATATTCACTGTGTAGCGAGAGAGTGCTTCCAAATCGATGTTAACTTCTAGATGCCTGAACTGAACATAACTAAGGTATCAGCATGCATCAGTGCTCTATATATACATTCTCCCAAAAATCGGAAAAATACCAGATTGTTTCTAAGTTCACAAGAAAATTAATGTTTTTTACAATTTCAATTTTCGAAGTCAGAGCCCGAAGCCATGCATCACCTTTGTAAATTGTTTATAAATTTATATCAGTTGCGCATGAACATTAAACAGTAAAAAATTAATGTACGAACTTCGCAAAAAAAAAAAAAAAAAAAAAAAAAAAAAGGCTTCAAAAACCTGAGTCGTTAATAGAATTGCGAATCACTTATCTTATCTTGATATCCATATACGATAGCTAAAACCATCGCGCGTAGTGTATTAAAATATAGCATGTGCCGAAATATTTTCGCGAAATTCGTGTGTCGCTACTAATTGGCCGTTGCGTGCTAAGAAAGATTCCGTATTGGTTGGGTTACGGTCTGGCAAGTAAGTTACCATGCGCTGGTAGAGGAACGAAACGAAGTTACGCCCCATTGCTGGCTAATTACGCCATTTTTCTGGCATATGTGGCTGAAGTTTTCGGTAAAAGTGGCTGCTTCACATTTGTATTCTTAACTATTCTGAGACACAGCACTGTCTCTGATTACAAGGAAAAGTTGCTATAGTCAGTTCGCGCTTAACAAGCCTTTTTGCGTTGAATCTTAGTTTTATTCGTTGCATTGATATGCTAGTTTATCTGCCTCTAGAAAGTACAATTTCAGTTATTTCAGTCACTTTTATTATTTGGTTTTGTTTAACCTATTCTAAAACTAAGTGTTATATGTGAGCCCTAGGTAGGGACGGGAGTTAAATGCATCCCAGAGCTAAGCCACATACGCCTACAAGCGAAGGAAATCATGCAAGGAGACATGCATCGCGGCAGAAAGGGATTGGACTTCTATGGCCAGATTTTGGCCATGGAAACCTCCCTAAGTGTACTTATAGCTAAGCTACTATACTAAGACGAGAAAGGGAAAAACCGGTATATACACCGTAAAAGCCCTTTCGACAGGAAAGCATTAAAAATTGTTGCATGCGTTATCAGAATCATCAAAAAATGCTACAGGAGACAGATGGGTGGAAACCTTGCTCTTCATTAGTAGGTAGAGAAAATACTAGTAGTGTATATTTGGTAACGTTTACGGGTCTCACATCTTCTCATTCTTCCTTTTTTTTTCAGCCTGTGTTCAAAATATAACATAACTCAGGCTTCATAGACGGCGGCATAAGTTTGCCGCCGTCTTCTACATGCACCATTTTTTTTTCAATGTCGGGCCCTAAAACTTAGATTTACTACACGGAGTTTGTTGCCTGCTAGATGCGCGTGGTGAAACGCACCCTCCTAAACGCCGGTAAACGAAGAGTTAGAATTTTAACTTCGTTCAGTAAAACCTAGTCAAACGGAAAAGTGGTGAAACTGGCCCTTAGTTATTTTTTGCCTACTGAGTATCTTTATGTCGCTGCCTTACAGATTCTCGAAATGTTAGTTGAGGTATGAACTACCATGATTATATTAAATGACTGTGAAACTGGTGCAATCGTAGTTTGTCATCCTTCAGGGCCGATACAACAATCATTCACCCAGTAGTTTCAACATTTTCTAAGTCGTGTGAAACCTTCTGAAAATGACCCGTCTGTATCAGTGATCAATGGGCAGTATTCCCACACGAAGAACGTGGATATCACTGATATGGCAAGAGACAATCACGTTTCGTCGATCAGCACTCCTCCGCACTCAACACAAAAAATGCAGCCACTCGATATGGCTGATAGATATGTAAGTATGTTACTATTACGCCAGTCATCGCTCTACGTGTACAACCCCGAATTATGCTGGTGTTGGAGTCGCAATAGCACGACACGACAGCCTGGCATGAAGCCACAGCGCGACGAAATTTTATATGATATTTTATTCAGTGTTCACAATACCTCTACACGGTGATTCTAAAATCATGGGACAAACATTGAGGGGTGGTAGAGCTCACTAAAACAAACAATTATTGTATAGGAATATATGGGCGGAAGTGACGCGTTGAGGCACAAACACAAAAATAACACATGAAATGCAACACATTGCTTATTTACAACGTCGCCGCTAAATGCCTTTTTACAGTAATGTTTTTAATAATTACTCAAAATTGCTACCACTGACAGTAATACAAGCTTGGTAGCGTGGGCGGAGTGATTGGCGAACAGATTCAAATACGCCGGGTATTTCACGCACGCCACCATTGTCAGCCAATCACGCCATATGTAGAGGTCGCAAAGCATGCGTGACTGTTGGTGGATGCATTTCCAGCGAATGTTTCAACATTTTCTGTACGAAATCACCCGTTAAGTATACTGCTAATGAACATTTTATGTTTCCGTTAATTTCCGCTAATATGTTATGTTTTTGTGTTTGTGCCTCAACGCGTCACTTCCGCCCATATATTCCTATATAATAATTGTTTGTTTTAGTGAGCTGTACCACCCCTCAATGTTTGTCCCATGATTTTAGAATCATTCTGTATACGATATCTGTCCGACAAGTGTTGTACTTGACTGTCCGAATAACCTAAAATTATAAGGCCATCTCATATAATGTATAATAATTGAGACACAAAACTTGCGAAAAAGTGAAAGATTCTTCGCTTTTGATTAAATTTAAATGCTTACAAAAACAATGTATTTTAAAAACATACAGAAGGTTGATTTTGGCGCATTAGTTAGTTTATAATTTAGTACAGTAGGAGTTATGCACGAAATGTTATATTGTAATGTTTTATTTGCATTCTTTACGCAACGATCCCAACAAGGTGAAAAGTATAAATGTATAATGTATTTTACTATGCTGTCATGATTGCGATTTTGTCAGGATAGCATTGCTTCCCACTGGCTGTTAGAAATTTTTCGACGTTTTGGGGCTGCCAAGTCGTGCTCGTCGTGTTAATGTGATTCCAGCGTGAACTCAATATAAACCAACTTTTATGCCCGCAATTTTTTAATGGTACTTATAATAGGTAAGCTTATAAATAGAGTGATTTGTGGGCCACACTACACAGTTAGAATAACAGTTGGCTCAGTTGCTTAGTCACTGGCCTCCCCGTTCTGAAGAGCCGCGGTGGTGTAGTGGTCAGACTACTCTCCTTCCACCTAGGCGAATCGGGTTCGATTCCCGGCCGGGTCGTGCCGGACGATGCCACTGATCGGTGGGTTTTCTCGGGGATCTCCCGTTTCTTCTCTCCTTCCTCATTCCACTGCGTCTCCACCCCCACATCGTCCCACCTCATCCATTCCTCGGGCTGGCCGAAGCGACAGGGATGTCCCTCGGGCAGTGCAACCAGATCCTATTAGCGCCAGACTCCTCTCAAACATACGTGACCTTGCTTAGGAGGAAACCACGCGTGGATTTTCATTGCGTCACAGTTGTTCCCAGAGACAAGGACAACTACTGGTTTCGTGCTACCACAGTGGGAGTGCCATGACTGAGACAGTATTTCTTTTTGCTCGTTTGTAATTGGCTCAGAGCATTCTAGATAAGTCGTAGACGAGCTCCGAAAGTTACGCAGACACACGATTGTTTGGTGGAGTTCAGCTTGTCGCCAAATTAATTTGCGAATGTTTCACGTGTCTAGGTACAAGTAAATGAGTGAACTATTGTTTCGGACATATGCCATTGCAGAGCTTTGTAATCTGTCGCAAACCAGAATGCAACATAAAAAGTCACAGACTCCAAAAAAAAAAAAAAATCACGTCGAGGTTAGTTGCTTAAGCAGATATGGAAACAACTCATAAATAGAGACCCTATCATTTCGCGTTATGATTAGTGAACTAGCTAGGCACCATCAAAGTGTATAATAGTTTGACATACGTCTTTGGGCCTGCNATTTCGCGTTATGATTAGTGAACTAGCTAGGCACCATCAAAGTGTATAATAGTTTGACATACGTCTTTGGGCCTGCACTCATCAGATACGCCGCGGAGAAGTCTGGACCAAAAGCATACATTCAACACTCGCGTGGCGTAGTTCCGTGTGGGCGAACCGAACAGGAGAATGACTTAGCAGAAGTCAATGATTATATTACCTCTGCTCGAGTAAATAGAATATTGTGAAGTCTTGTCTGGTGCCGTTTTATTGCACGAAATTATAGGGCCTCTCTATCCATAAAGACGTCCGAAGAGGAATTAGTTCGTAACCACAGAGGAAATGAAAATAAGAAACGCCACAACGGGTAATCAAAAGAACAAATAACGACATTACATACAGATGTACGCAAACAACTCTGGACAACACAGACAAACACTGTCAGGGGCAGATACAGCCGTTTGCGAAAAGGGGGATCGGGGGCGGGTGTGGACTTTTACCATACACAAGAACTTCTATATATATGCTTACATATACATATAACATAACTCAAATGATGGTCAATGTTTTTCTACATTATTTATGCACTGTTTTGATAGACAGTTTCGATTTTTTATAGGTCAACGCTTCTTAGTTGGATATGTTTGTATTGTTAAAACAGCTGAATTTGTGACCTACGATGTGACACTAATTACTATTTATCGTATAATTCAATACAAAATAGTGAGTGTGTTGCTCCTTTATTAAAATTAAGTTTTTATCAAGTTTAGTGTCAACCACAATGGCCGCGTTCATTACAGTGATAATGCAAGATAACCTGTGATCGANAAGTTTTTATCAAGTTTAGTGTCAACCACAATGGCCGCGTTCATTACAGTGATAATGCAAGATAACCTGTGATCGAGTACACATAAATCTTGAATTTAGGTGATATTTAAGGAAAAAAAAGGGGGGAATTTAATGTGTAAACAACTCAAACAACTCCCCATACAGCAATGTGAAAAATGATTGGGACATTAATGACCNGGGGGAATTTAATGTGTAAACAACTCAAACAACTCCCCATACAGCAATGTGAAAAATGATTGGGACATTAATGACCAAGAAAAAAAATCCTGTGCTGAAAATTATTATGTTAAATTGAAGACATATTTTTAAAAAAACATAAATATTTAATAGGGGGCCTATTCTAGTCTCACATACCCCCCTCGCCTATTTTTTACCCGAATACACCGCTGAACACAGTATAGGCTTTCTACAACGAACAATTGCAACATTTCGGGAAGTGAAATACGTTTTCATCTTCACGTATACATACAGAAATAGGGCTCGCCTACAAACTAATGATTTGGTGTCTGAGTGTTTTTATTTCATATCCTTTAATAGCGTTTATCCAACATTATAGTTCATCCACTTACATAGAGTTACATTTCAAAATCCGCTGTAAACTTTTCTGCAGAGTGGCCCGCCAGTGTTTGCGTTAATATGTGTGTTAATACGTCGATTTCAAAAGTGTTTGACTTCCCGCGAATGAGTCGTAGCCAGAACATTCCGAAAGTAGTTCTATACCCAACTATATATTGACCTTACACTGCAGGGGAATTACACATTGGTCTTGGATTTAGGTGATATCTAGAGGAGGAAAAAAATTAATTCAATGTGTAAACAACTCACCAGCCTGCCATTTGTAAAATAATGGGAAAATTAATGAACAACAAAAAAAGTCTATGTTCCTAATGTTGATCAAATTTTAAAAATAATTACGTCACAATTTTAATTATGCCAAAATTTGGTAAAATTAATGTTGTGACGAAAATACGAGATCGTAGTTCAGTCGTTACGTCTGCACTACTGTGTAAGGTCAATCGCTAGTTGTGTGTATATATATATATATATACACACACATGACAAGCCATGGGTTGAACCACGCATGTGTGACTTTCAATCCCTACAACTGTACCCTTTCTGGGAAATGCAGGGGAATAAGTTATCCTTTGCTTTTACTGGTTTTCCTTTTATTTTTATTTGGCCTATGGCTTCCTGTTGTCGGACCACATTGTTTTTACCATATTATAATTTTTTTTTTGGTATAGTGGTACTCTCAGAATTTTCTTGGGGCCGTGGTGGTATAGTGGTTAGACTACTCGTCTCCCAACTAGGCGAACTGGATTCGATTCCCGGTGGGATCACTTCCGGATTTTCGCATGTGGGAATCTTGCCGGACGATGCCGTGGGTCATTGGGTTTTCTCAGGGATATCCCGTTCCTCCTCCCTTGCATTCCGGCGCTGCTCCATACTCACCTCGTTTCACTCTCATCGGCTATCAAGACCTCGATGCTAAGAGACGCCCAAATCTCTTCTCCACTTTACTCTGAATGTTCTTTTTTAGAAATATACACAAACTAGAAAAAACCAAGAATCCAATATTGGGGCTGTTGGGGGGGGGNGGGGGGGAAGGAGGATTCCCTAAAGCAGGGCTTTCAAAAGTGCTCAGTTTACCGTGAACAGTCAATACGAGCAGTCATCGGGCGAATGCTGGCACTGTGGGCTGTGCGTACACGTACAGGTTGCCACGTGAGCGGGAGGTACCGTTCGTGACCTACCAGGCGCGAGCGCTGACACTGTTGCGCACTTGACGATCGCGAGTGGGCATGGCCGTGGTGGCCGTGGGTAAACAGGTCTGGAGACTGATGTCATCATCCTGGCCATTTCTAAGCGGAGGACCAAATTCTGCTCTTCAACCCACACACAAATTAATACTTTCTACAGTAGAACCACAGAGCACTTGAAGAATACGCAGGTGGAATATCCGCTTATTCTGCAAACTCCAGCTGCACACGCCAGCAAGATGGCGTCACTGACCAGCAACATGTTGGAGCGTCGTTCGCCAATCACCGCCTGGTAACTTACTCGCCGGCCTGCAGCCCAGCTAATAGAAAACCTTACGCAGCACGCAGTAGCCAATCAGACACAAGGACCATTCCCGGAACCTTGCAGAGCCAATCAGGGAATGGGTACGCCTACATCAAAGGAACCGCCACGCCATTTCGCCTCTTTGTATCTACCTACTCTGTGGTAGAACCACGTATGATCGACCTGATTCTGACTATGAAGGTGTCGAGTTAGTGAAACGTCGAGTTTTGCGATTACGATCGAATATGTAATTAAGAAGTTTTTACTTTATGTAAAGCTTAAAGAAACACAGCTTCTTATCGAATATTAACACAAACTACCAAATAAAATCCGAAAAATATTACTAAACTCTAAATACAAGATTTTAACTAAAAAATATAAAATAGTGTATACAGTGTTATTTTTTAACAATAATCTGAATAGTTAAACTTACATAAGTTTATACGCATTTGTAAATAAACAGTCCATTTTAGTACTTATTTATTTGTGCAAATACACTTGAACGATAACGTGTGCCATTAAAGGTGTCCAGTTTTACGAGATTTCAAGTTTCCGAGGTTCTACAGTATCTTGTTTCAACTTTATGCTTCTGACCTTCAGCTTTACGGCGTCTGTGTTTTGCGCAGCTGATCAAAATATGCGGTCGTACATTGAAAACATATATTTGCGAGTTTTCTGTTAGAAAGTTGAGCTACTGCGATATCTTCTTTGATAATGTGCTGCGTTTTAACACTTAAAGGACTTTGGCTGAGTTTATCTCGGGAAAAGCAAGTATGTAAATATGTCTCTCTGCTCCTAAAGAAGAAATGGCACAGGTATAGTTTTACTAGCTATTACCGTGATTTTTCCAGAACATTTCCTCTCAACAACACACATTTTCGTGAATACAATACTGAATTTTTGTATGAAAATGAACGCGCTAAATTGTATATCATATTAAGTGCGGAAGAACATTTGATTGGCTGCAGCACGATCAACTTTGCTTTCCATTGACAGACAGCCAGCCAATAAACCATTGTTTGATGCAGTAAGAATGTCCAATGTAATCTGACCAATAAGGTTGCTGTAAGCGGAAAAAAAAAACAGCGACCAGCAGAACTCATGTAAAAGCAATTCTCGAATGTCTGCAAATGTGTGCTGACATCAATGCTCTTAGTTGTAACTAGTATGCGACAACCTGACGGCGCTTAACAGCTGAGATCGTTAGCGTAGATGAGAGACAAATCAAAGTGAGTATGAGGCAGCGATTGAATGCAATGGAAGGGGAAATGGGAGTGCCCCGAGGAAACCCACCGGTGAAGGATGACGTTCACCGCGTTTCTTACAAGAAAAAATCCGGGTGTGGCTACGCTGAAATTCGATCCCCGGTTCACCGTGGTGATAAGCTTTTGAAGTAATAAGGTTATACGCAAAAGGGTTCAAGGCGACGAACCAATTCGTCACCAACTCGGCGCTCAAATTATGATCTGCCATAGTGAAATCTGTATGGATACATTTTATTGATCTCTGTCTATCAAATACAGTGAGCTATAAAATAGTTATACACAACGCCCGCGAACCCAGAGCGCGAAACTACTTTTCTCACATATTAGACTATACAGATGTGACTTCTTTTTTTTTTCAGGTTTTTTTGAAAACAAGCCATTATTGTCTTAAAAGTTACTTAATTCATGATATTGGTCTTACTAACAAATACTGAAAACAATATTTTTATTGATTTGGTGGTTGATTCTGAAACGCACGAAAACCATTTTGACATAACGCCATCTTTTAAAATTTCGTGTACCCAGCTACTCAAATCTATTCTTTAGTGTAGTTAGAAAGGAGCATACGATAAAAAAACATGTCCTCCAAAAAATACTGCGCGGCACAAAATCTGCTCGAACATCAAATACGTGATTGCGTTTCATGAACTGATGAATACTGTTACAGTTGCCGTTAGTGTTATAAGTGCATGTGAAGCTAGCAACGCCATCGATTACAGTGCGCCAACAAAATAGATCAAAAAACTTTATTTACTTTGATTTGTTTTAATGAAACAGCAAATGTATAAAACATTTTTTAGCAATTCCATACAAAACTTAACGAAAATTTTTTTTTTGTAATGAAGTTATAGTTAATTTTATGTATTTTTGGATTATCATATCAAATTTGATAAACCACAAGGCTCTTTGGGGTGTGACTTTAGAAGACACACATTGAGACATGTTATATTGGATTAAAACAAATTTTTAACATGTAAGCATAGCTAGTTTTGTTTTGTCTCTATTTAACTTTTCATAAATGAGTAGTTATGTGAAAACACAACTTTAGGAGTAAGTAGATTTAACATTTAATTATCAGTTATAGTTTTATTGTATCTCAATCTCGAGTGTATATTTTAAAACTTCATATACTTTTTGATTCGTTACAATTGGTCCTAAAATTCACGAGATTCATGTGAAGATAGAGAGTAGCGTGTGAACTGAACTATTGTCCGTCTGATATAACTTGGCAAGAATATGACAGTCGGTGAGTGGCAACTTGACGTATACGAAATAAACAAAGTGCCATTCAAAAAATCCTGTATCAGCTGATGCACAAACGAACAAAAGTAAATATTACGTTGGCTATTCTGAGTGCACTGCCGACGTACATCAGACAAGCAGAGTACATGATAAGAAAGAGTTCTTAGATTAATTAATACAATTTTTTTTTACATGGTCACAAAATAGCGATTGTTAGAGTTACAAACTAAACTTCGTGATAAAGTAGTAATTTATAGGTGTTCAAAATGAAATGCACAATAAAACGATTCGTATCCAAATGAAACGCAACTTCAAAACCTTGAGAGTTATTTTCACATCGTTTCCACTCTCTCCATCCATGCGTACAGAAATATTGCACGGTATTGTTGAATTATTGTTTCTAATAATTTGACCAAATATATTTTTAATTCGTGTCATTTCGAGGCAGTAATAGAAGAAAAGTCAACTTTGAAAAAGACGGGATCAAAAGCCAGGCTAACGTGCTACTATCTGTTGAGTAACGCTCTCGGCTCATAACTCGCCATGCCATGCCATGCGTGCCATCTGTCCGGTTTTTTCCGAAGCATTACCAGCCACAAAATAATAGCTTTCGTGTGTAAAATAACAAATTTACGAACATATACCAATAGTTTCATTTTTCCGTGCGCTCTGCATAATTTTTAAAGTAACACATATTTCGTGTTCAGTGATTTTGATTACTAGTAATTTATATTGGGCCGGTAATAGTTCGTATACGTCCATTACACGCTATGTTGTTCTCCCGCAAATCCATTTCATTGTTTTCGTGTTGTTACTATATTGTATTAATAAAACGAAGGAAGTGGGACGCGCGTGAATAGTTTTTAAGCAATTCTTACGTTATTCCACGCCACATATTTCCAACTTTGCAATCAAAAGTCGTTGATGAGTTGTTGGCGAATAAAATTGCGTTGTCAATCAAGTTTCCCGAATTTCTTTTAGTTCCAGTTGTATTAGCTATGACGCCCAAAGTGTGATAATAGCTACAACTACCGTCTCGCAAATGTTAACCCAAATTCGCTGTCTCGGACAAATTAAAAAAGAGTTAGCAAATATTTAATTTTTTTGCAAGGTTTTACATTTTTACTTTTATAACCTACCAATTTTTTTTAGACCGATGCCAGTCTATAAATACCTTAAAATTTGTTTAGCAATACAGTACAATGGCAGTGTATTAGCTGACAGCGTGTTGAAAAAATATACAGCCTCTACTGACGCACCAGCTGATAGCGAAAGTATACATAAACGAAAAATAAAACATTTGGCGCTACTTTCGTCGAGCTGTCAAAATCTTGCCAAGTTACATGAGACAGAGAGTACTGTCTAACCATCTTGATCCTACCATCCGTTGAAAGGGAGACAGTAGTATGTAGCTGGACGAGCGATTGGAGTAACTCGAAGCTTGCTGTAAATACTATTCAATTTTCCCGGTTTTTCGTAAAGAAAAGCGTATCAGTTACAATGTGTCTGAAGACCTGCGTTCTTATATGGTAAATAATTATGCCGAAAAAGCCGCCACTGAGTAGAGCTCGAAAAAGAAATAAGAAGTCGAAATGTAAGCGTGCACTTGCAAAGAAAATAACAGAAGAAAGTAAACAAAATTACTACTTTCGCAGTGGGTAGATTTATTTACCATACGTTTCATAAATGATGTACGTCTAAGTTGAATAATTTACATATTAATGAAGTTGTGCATTTGTTCATGTAAAAAACAGAACGAATTTCAATAATTCCCATGGATGTATTGCAGGAAAACCTGCGAAGAAGAATATTCTGGGACGAACGTCACCAATCAACATAATGATTCATTGTCACCAGAACAGGGACCATCTGGCCTACATAATGAGACGCGCGCGGCCACAACAAATCCATAAACACAGTAAGTATTCTGGTGGAGTACGTAAATTACAAGAGTTCAGTTGAGATGTTTGGGCCTCCAGAGCTGATTAGGGTGGAATGAAGTGGATATCGAGAGCAGCACCGGAATGCAAGAGTGGGGGAAACGAGAGATCCCCGAGAAAATCCGCAGACGAGAGGCATCGCCTGGCACGATTCTCACATGCGGAAATCCGGGAGTGCCCCGCCGGGAATCGAACCCGGATCGCCTTGGTTAAAGTCAATCGCTCTAACCACTCGACCACTGCAGCCCCTAAATTCCTGTATAAAAGTTTAATTCCGTAATATTTTCATTAGGAAGTAATACAGTAATACAGAAAAACATATTTACTAAAACGTAATAAAAGCACGGGTTCCACTACTACCTCTATCTCGTAACGGTATAAATTACTTTTGCAAACTATTTCTTGCCTTGCACATATTGTTGGAAATGCAATTATCTTTTTAACAATGACATTGTTTTTTTTTTTAACCACGACATTGTATTTCAAGCCTAGGAGCTTTTCTATTCATAATTGCAAAGTAGTTTGTTCTCTGCCACTAGGCATCATTTTTAAATTCCATTCTCGATCACATTGTGTTTTTTTTTGCGTCCTAGCGTGTTACACCGTATACACGAGAGCGTACTTAGCGTCCTAGCGTGTTACACCGTATACACGAGAGCGTACTTAGCGTCCTAGCGTGTTACACCGTATACACGAGAGCGTACTTAGCGTCCTAGCGTGTTACACCGTATACACGAGAGCGTACTTAGCGTCCTAGCGTGTTACACCGTATACACGAGAGCGTACTTAGCGTCCTAGCGTGTTACACCGTATACACGAGAGCGTACTTAGCGTCCTAACATGTTACACCGTATACACGAGAGCGTACTTAGCGTCCTAGCGTGTTACACCGTATACACGAGAGCGTACTTAGCGTCCTAACATGTTACACCGTATACACGAGAGCGTACTTAGCGTCCTAGCGTGTTACACCGTATACACGAGAGCGTACTTAGCGTCCTAACATGTTACACCGTATACACGAGAGCGTACTTAGCGTCCTAGCGTGTTACACCGTATACACGAGAGCGTACTTAGCGTCCTAACATGTTACACCGTATACACGAGAGCGTACTTAGCGTCCTAGCGTGTTACACCGTATACACGAGAGCGTACTTAGCGTCCTAACATGTTACACCGTATACACGAGAGCGTACTTATGCGTGTGTATGAATGTCCTATTACACCGAGTTCTGGTTCCTTTGCCTCTGTGTATCATAACGTTGTACTCTGTTTGTAATGAAAATGGAATTTCGATTAATTCGTTGTATGAATACTATAACACGACTCACTCTCCGATTGCTGTACACATGTAAATATCACCTGTTTTTGTCACAATGCCACTAAATTGCAAGATTCAGTAGTTGAATAAATTGGCGTAGACGTGCGTAATTAGTTACTTTTAAATGTTTATATTTTCAAACATATTTGAATAGTTAATAAACCTATGCTATTGCATTCACGTCTGTAACACGAAGTATGTGTATGTATACACCATATTTATAGTTTATACATACACACAAAAAGTGCAGGAATATAAAATATGGGACTAAAACTAGGGTGATTTTGAGAAAATGCAATACTAACATCTGATCACTTCTTAATCCATTTATACAATTTTTTAAATATTACTTTTGCATAACACTAAAAATAGTTTTAATAGCAATTCTAAAATTTTACGAACAATTATTTTTAGTAAAAAAGTGTAGGGAAAAGTCGGAAAATACTAAGCAAGAAAATTAGTTGTTTCCCGTATCGTTTACTCTTTATGTTTTATCTTCTTACCTTGTCAGGAATACTGTAGTGGTAAATCGTAAGAGAAGAAGCATTTTGGTTTGAAAATGGATTAACGAAAATGCAAAAATTATTTGTATTAATATTATTTCTGGATCTATGAGAAAACAATGGTTTAGTTTTTATTGCGAAGCTATAGGCGGTTTTACAGAAGTTTTGTTAGAGTATAACCGCGTAGTATTCATAAAGTCAAGGTTTTCCATGTATCAAGTTGGTTTTAAACAGTTCTTGCTTTTGGAAAATATTATCTCTTACTGGGGGTGTTCAGAATAGAGAATGCTATTAATTTAAGGAAAATAAATACAATATAAGTTATAACTAATTTTTAGAGATGAAAAAAGTTTCGGAGGCACGCCTTTGAGCTATGGCATAAGACCAAAAGATTTAGGTTGAATTTCCTTTGCCCATTTCACTTTTCAGTGTTTTTACTGGGAAATGTAGTAACTGCACATGGTGAGCTGAAACACTGTAAAGAACAAATAAAGTGCAGTGTAATTTAATATATGACGCTAAAATGCATTCGTGAATGTAATCAGTTAGAAGTACAATTATTTATCTATGTCCAGTAACTGAGGGGAATGAAGCGCGCTGGCAAACTTGGTAGCCAGGAGTTCGAGTATGTTTGGGCAGTATGTTTTCGTGTCCTGCCTCTGCTCTGATTAAGTTCAAAGTGTAAGAGTTTAAAAGTTCATGGACTTTATTAAGATCATAATATAATGTAGACAGACTTTTATGGTTTTTCTGTAGCAGTTTTGATATTTCTGACGTTGAACCGTTGCCCCTATCAGAAAATGAGTACGACGTACGAATACTAGCAAGAAGAGCCACATGTAAAAACCGCCTGGTCGCCGATTTGTGAACATTTCCCACCTGCTCAAACAACTCACAGCTCTAGCAGCACATGGAAGAAAATGTACAACAGGAAGATTCGATTTCGATTCAGAAGAGAGAAAAGGTCTATGCAGTTTTTTTTAAAATACAAGTGCCTAACGTGCGGGGAAATATGAATAGCCAGCACTGAGGAAAAAAGCAAAGAAGACGAGCTTAATGATGGGTTTATTTGCGGTACTCTGTCTATTGGAATAGGTCATCAGCAAGCTCAAGACATTACGGCGCTGACAGAGGTTCCTATTATGAGCAAACGGAAATGGAATCGGCTGGAGTACGCGTTCATATGGACATGCGTACAATGCATCCTCGAGAGTTGTAAGTTTTTATTATTTCCTACCATGCTTTGGAGGATGTATCCAGAAATGCCACATCATTAGGGACAGGAAAAATTCGCGGATTCATTGCAGGACAAACTATACTACAAACAAACACGTATACATTTTGTTACTGTTGTAATGTGCTTCTATCTTATTAGACACACCCTGGACGAATCTGATTCAATATGAAAGGTACAAGAAAACGAAGACCAAATCCCGTGATACCTGTTCAATATGAACAAACCAATCAAAACTAGATTAGGCACAAATACACATAACTGCTTTGAATATAGCCTGCAGGTCATTGAATCCGCGAAACTTTGCTGTCCGTTCTGTTCTAATCATGCATTTATTTTCTTTAGGCATGTTGTACTGAAATTCGATGACTGTTTTATGAGTTTCGTTCTATTCTGCTAGTTGTAATTTCGTACTCCAAAGTCTCATTTATTGCATGTACTGTATACATAGTACATAAACGCAATTCATTACATCGTGCATAAATAATAGCGTGATTAAATGACTTGCTAATACACACATTCTTTATTTTTATAACTGAGAACCGTTAGGGGTTAGGAATGTGCTCTATTGGTTAAAGGAGGTTAAAATTTACCAAATTCCGTGGATACAAAGCAGTATGTTATTATTGGCACGCTTGCTTGTAAGGTACGGAGGACTAGACGTTGTGCCGAAGCACAAATAATTGAACACAAACAAACTATTCTAAAGCTTATATTTTGGGAAAATATTTTTATAATAACTGGTAGCACCACAAAGAGGGGTTTCAAGCCTCTTACAATTCATAAAATTGATATTCATAAATATTTACAGAATCCAAAAAATGTATTGAAAAGGTTAAAAGTTTAACAAAAGATATTACAGGACGTAAGAGAACTCAATGAATTGCCCATACAATTTGATGTTGATTAAAACGTGAAATACAGAACTACCACTTAAATACAATGAGTAAAATTTTTTTTAAAAATTTTAACATATAAGTACGTTGACTAGAGTTCAGATAAAGAGCAATTAGAAAAAAAGAGGGCAGCCTAAAAAGCCCAGTAAAGCCTCCTTTAATAAAATATACGTATAAAAACCTTTAATAAAATTTACTTAAAAGTGAATTATCAGTGGAGGCAGTCAAATGACCCATCAGAGCTCCGTCGATTAAATGGTAAAAGAGCAAACACATCTACAAGTAATTATTTACGCCCAACGCGAGAATCGTGGACCCACGGCATATGGAAAAAAACTTAAATTAATCTTGGGCTGCAGACAAAACTAAACACTACACGTTAAAAAAAACTGGAACACGCAGCAAAGCTAGAATTATAGTTAGACCGAAACCACAATTTAGAAAAAACACCAGCTCACTGCATACCCAAGACGACACAAACCACGCCATATAAATATTAAAAACAATTAGAACATACTAGATTTACACAATGCTTGCGACCACGACTCACTGTTTCGTGTTGCTCAACATCACGGCCACTCAAGCGACGGAATAAATTAAAAAGTGCCTCATCAGTGCCAACGTCCCACGGATGGATAAATTACAATTTTAAAATATATTGCAGCTCCTCAGACAACTCCTGCACGCGACGACCGGGCGTAGAATATTAATGCGACCACTTATATTAATTTACCCTGTTAACAAAAAAATGGTGATGCACAGACGGAGGGGAAATCATGAAGGGGGAACAGGGGAGGAAAAAGGAGGGGAGCCGAGTCGGGCATAGAGCAAGCCACCTACCAGAGTCGAAAGTAATGCAGACGTCTGGCGCGACGAGCGCTAGCGTCGCAACCCTCCCAAACCAAAACCTGTGCTCTGGCGACCAGTCTCTAAACATCTCGAAAAAAAAAAAAAAAAAAAAAACATCCAGACAGTACACAAATACAGAAGATTGAAAGTGCGTAGACCAAGGCTAAAGATCGAAGAATCGTAGAAAAGTTGAGAAATAGGATAAACTTCCAGGTTTCCTGCAGATTTTCACATAGAACAGTTCAGCAACAATTTACAAAACACTCGGAGTGATCAGCTCCATCTTGAAGTTGTAATGACGATGTAGTCGATGAAATCTCCGGGGGAAGGTGGGCAGACAGGTGGAATACCACCCAGCGCCATCAGCGGTCTCTTCTCGAGCACAAGGTACAGAAAACTAACAGCAGCACGGGGGGTTGCGGATGGAGATACCATGTGGACCTCTCCCTCTTCCAGCAGATGACTCGCACCACTTCTCAGCTGCACAACGACGGCGGCGGTAGGTGGGCTCAGCTTGACTCGGTGGGAAGACGAGAAACATGAAAATTAGGTCTTCTATTTTCATATGTTATCGTGTGTTGGAAATTCAGGGATTTAGTATCGCAAACAAATATAGCGTACCAAGAACTGAAAGTAAAAAAAGTTATTCGACTACAACATAACATTTTCATAGCTCTTCTCATATAAATTGTTATATGTGTATCTGTTCTTAGCCATGTTGTGCTACCAAAAACATGTATTTGAACATAGAGACAAGCAAATTCTTTAATTATAAGAGTGCTTGAAAATGCAAACATGTTTTGTAAAAGAAAAAATATGAAACCTCTGACGTTCCAACTCTATATTTAAAACACGACAATTTTTTAAACATAAGTACATTTATTTGACAAGGGAATTTTTTTAAAAGTTAACCTAAGCACAGTTTTTTTATATAAAAGTTGAAAAAACCACTGAACTTTATTAATGTTTGTAAATTTCATGGAATATATAAAATATATTGGTTTTTAATGAGTTCTGTATGTTATACAGTCAGGTACAGTACTGCACTGTAAATTCGAATCATTGGAAAACCACTGATTCGCAGTGAAATACAACTACTCGAACCCGTGAAAATGGCTCCACTTATAATCGGTGGAAAACCACTGGTTGTTCCAGTGAAACAGTTGTACTTATTGAACAACTGACGGCCAACTGCGTGCGGCGAATTAAATATTGTTTTTACTGAATTTAAGAAAATCATTACCAGAAATAAACATATTTACGATAGTCGCTGTTTATATTGTGCAATTTAACATAATTTAAAAAAAGTAACACAAATTTGCAGTGCCCATGATTTGAACCTACAGTAACCCAAATTTAGACCGTTACTTTACCAATCGAGCTACCACGCGAACATTGACTACGTGCGAGGAAAATATAGGAATTTTATTTATGTATCGAAAATATGTAGCATTGTTTAAACAAATAGTACGTATGAATGCATTCAACTCACCACATTTAACGCAGTTTAAACCTTCAAACCGGGTGCTATGACGATTACGTGAAAACGAAATGAATGATGTAAAAACGGATTGAAAAACTATGTCCATGTTACCTCGTAAAATTGTAGTCTTATTAACGACAAAACTCACATTAAAAATAGTTTTTATGGGCTTATTAAATTATGAGTTGTTATTTCAGTTGATACACGTTGTTTAACTGATACATAAGCCAAAACAAATCACTTAAAAACAGCGAATGAAATTGTTGATGAATCAGTGGAAAATTTCACTAAATCAAGAAGTAAAGGAAAACTGGCTTTTTTTTCAATAATTCATTAGTTAAATTTACTGAAGTGACTGTTGAATACGTCAGGCGCTGTTGATTGATTTAAACAGTAAATTTTTCACAGATTCAGATTTAGAGTGTACTCCTATCTTAAAATAATTCCGAAGAACGTTTTAATTCCGTAGTTCAGAGACAGCCTTTCATCGCAGTCACCAAGCTGTGGAAAACAAGCTGGATATTATAGTCCATTCACAGTTACTTTCAACTTTTCTGAAACCCTGCTAAAATTCTACTTCCAGGATATTCCTCCGCCTCATGCAAGCAAATTTAACCAAAGCTAAAAAATTTCGCCAATGGGACAAAGCACCGCATTCGTGCGCACTCAGTGTAATAATATGTTGCATTAGAATTATTTATTATTAGGTATTACCAACACACCTATTTTCTCTGCTTTTATTCATATTCATTATTACTGAAATACCACAATTCATTAACAGAATATAAATAAAAGTTCAATTTTACCAAAAATAAGGTTCTTTTATGTTAACACAAGTACAAAACGCCTGTGATACATGACATACTTACGAAACAACTGAAAAGTCATACATGGGGTGATTTTTCAAANCGAAACAACTGAACAAGACATACACGGTGTGATTTTTCAAAGGTTTGATTCACAAAGCGTCAAGAAATAGTGAATAGACTATATTACCTAACATTATATAGACATCAACTTCACGCCCCTTGGGTAGTTGCGTTGCCAGTGCACACGGTGTGATGCGGTGTTCGAGAGTGCAGTGCATTTCGAGGCTTCGAGGACTAGGAAACACCTCAGCGGATGGATGTGAGCACGTGATGGCGAAATTATTCCCGTCGTGGATCGCTTCAGTGCGATACGGCTGTAAGGGAGTACTCAGGGTATTATTAGGCAGGCAGTGTAGACTGTGATCAACCTACATATCCCTGAGAAAATGGGACGAGTTATAGGTTTCACTGAAGTAATTTTCATTGCTTCTGATTTAATCATTTTAATACGTTTTACTGTTATGATTTAAGTTGTATTTTATTTAGTTTTGTAAACAACCAGGACCTTCATTCTATTATGAATTTGGGGTGCGGGAGGTTCTGGGTTGGACTCCTAGGTAAGGCATGGGTGTTAGTTTAAGTTTGCTCATAAGTTAGTTTATAAGCCGTCCCCTGATAATCCTTCGGGCATAACACCGGAGACGTTAATAAGCCCTTTCCAACTCCAATTCCAAATTTTATTATTACAAATTTGGCTAAACTCAGAAACTTTTGGCAATATGCCGAAAAGTTTTTGTCACTACTTAGACAGTAAACACGCTGTAGCAACGCCTACAACCCAATTTTAAAAATGCTGAAACACGTTACTTATTGCGAATTCTGCAAACAACTACGGGGTTTATTAATCGGTAAATTAATTATCTTCAAGTGTGAGTTACGGAGATTCGAACTAAAGGATGGAATTGCAATGAATATTATCTAAGAACATGATTGAAATAAAAACCTTTTTGATCTATTTTACCAGCTTTCACATTATAAACTAATGGGCACGTAGGTACACTGCAGTTACACCGTGCTATTGAAATATGCTCAAACAGATTTACCTAGCCGAGGCGATGGTAGCGGTTCCAGCTGAACTCCAACACAGGGTCTTCACTTTTAGGATGCTCATTGTCGATAAGTCTGTAAAAAAATCTTTCTTATTTAAAACAGAAAATTAATTGCTGAAATTAATATTTCCAATACTTTATCGGTCGTGCAGTGATTGTTAACTCGCATGGCAGTAGTGATGTGAGGGTAAAAATTAAGAAAGTAAATTTTATTGTCATTGAGCTGTGCGTTTCTACAATTTCTACGAGACCGAAAATGAAATTAATAAGGAACAAAGCCCTTACACTTGGTATTTTCTTTGACTACCGTCGTCGATTACCAGTGGAGAAATACAGGTACTGTTTCTTTGTAATAGATTTCGTGCAGGATATTCAATAAAAGTTTTGTATTTACCAAAAAACCTTTTAATAACAATTTCTTATATTGTGCAAATTACCGTTGATCTCGAAACTTGGTCCTTGTTCTTCATGCCACTATGACGTCGTGTTCGTGCTGATAGGAGGGCGGATTAGGGACTAGTGACTGGTTCCAGCCCAGCCTACCGTATCGCTCATTTTTTTAGCACTGGCTACCAGATATTTCGGAGTCCACTTTAATCAGAAGATCCCGCCGTTCTTCGCCTTTTTGTACTCAAATAAGCAATGTTAAATAGGAAATTTAAGTGTAAATATTTATAACAAATATTGCAACCAATGGAGTTGCAGCCGCACGCCACTTGGCCGAAAAAATTTGGCCTAAAACCGCTTTAAAACAATAATTTGGCATAATTTAACTTTGCCTAAAGTCACTCAGCCTGAAATTACTTGGCTTAAAATTATTTGGTCCAAAGTCACCTGACCTAAACATATTTAGCATAGTCACTTGGCCTAAAAATATTTAGCCTAATTTTAGGCCGAATGATGGGTACCCGAAAGATTCGTTACTGCTCGCATGCTTTGCAAGACTATCAAGTTTTATTCGCAACAAAGTTGAACCTTGAAATCGTCAGGTTCCTATGCATGAACATCTGTTAAGTGAAATTGAAACTGATGCAAGACTACAAAACAAAATTTCAAAGCAAATTTCAGTTTTAGCTTTTGATGATGGATCGTTTATGAATCGCTAAGAAATTCACAAACGCACGTTTTGGCTCTTCATTTCATACATGCTCATAGTCTCCAACTGCCACAACTTAGTTGACTTGTGTCGCACAGTTGCACTATTAGCGTGAGGGTTTCGAATCATTTCTACTTGTCCAGCCAGATTTTTAGCTGACGGCGTCCATATTTTCAGCGCGAGGACGACCCGATTTGTAAGAAGGTAAGATAGGCCCATTGAGAGACGTGTTAGTATTTGGAATGCCTCTCAGCATGAATCTAGCACCTGTGCGACGCTCAAACTGTCTCTAGATACTCTCCGAATATAGATATTTTCATGCTTTCTCTGAACTGTGCAATCACTATATTCTAGCGCTGTCCCAATTCTCAGTGAATTACACAGATATATTGTCGGCCCTTGGTACGTCACCTAAGTTGCATACTTGCGCGACATACGATTGTATTAACAACAGTCGTCATATTGGCTGATTACGTCAGCTCTGTAATTTGAGCTATACATTTCCGATTGCAAATTAAAACTTCACATCAGCTACTCCACCCCATTTGCTTTTTGTGAACATTTTCAGGTTTACCTGCCAGAGTTTAGCAAAGATAGGCATTCAATTCGAGTTGATGGCACGGACTTAAACACCAAGTATGATAATTTTATGCTAGAAATACGCACATGAACTCTTAGAACACAGCTTCAGTTACACCGGACTACAGACACGAGGCGCAGCAACCAGTTTGGGATGGACTCGTACCGTGATGGTCGTAACTACCACAATATCGTGTCCAGAGAGGGCACAAACAAAACATACAAAGACAAAACAAATCTTCGTTATCAACCAAAATGTATGAATCCTCGGAAATGAAAGAAAATGTTTTCATGATTTATGTACCCTTTATACATATCACATTTGAAAAATATGAATGTTAATTGTGGTTCGCCCTCAACCATATTTAATTTATATTGATTGCTATTCAGTGACGTCACCAGCTTCCTGCTTCTAAGGCCATCAGTTCAGTTCTACGCTACGCTGGTCCGGGAATTTTTCGAACGTGTATTCTCTTGTACCTGGTGTGGCAGAACATGACAGTTTTCTCGGAGTGCTTCCATGCCCCCTCCTACCTCCCCTATTTATTCCACCACGGCTCCAGACCGTGTAGCTCCATGCTACATCCAGGCTTAGCAGCGGTTTCCACTTGGCACCAACCTTCACCATCCATATTGATCTTCATGAAAATATTGTGCAAATGTTTTTGTTTACTAATCATTGGTTCACAAGCATAAATGTCTTGCATTCTTATGGAGACGACTTGTATAGAAACCGGTTAACATATAAACTAACGCGACCATTATGAAACAGACTGTTCTAAAGATGAGTCGAATCTACATCACGACTAATGAAGGGCGATGACACAAAATGGATGATTTTTAATTATGGTTAATGGATAATGATTAAAATTAATGGTAATGTATTACAACTACTATGATGATTAATGGAAAGTAGGTAGGTGTGGCTTGATGTCTCGTCAACAGCGAGGTCATTAGGGTCAGAGTAAGTTGCTCAGAGAAGCAGGAAAGGGGAAGGAATCAGCCATGGGCTGTAAGGAACTATCCCAGCATTCGCCTGGATGGATTTTGGGAAATCACTATTGATGGAAGATAAATAATAGCTGGTATATGACAATTGACCATGTGTGATGAAGAAACTATCAGTATGGAGAGGTATGCCTAAAGGCGGGAGCACCTATCGTAGAGCATCTACATGGCTGAGGCCCGCAGGTGAAAACTATCCCTGAAATAACAACACGAAATGAGTCCGTATGATGGAGAAGCAATGGAACGCAAGCGCAAGAAACCCGGGAACACTCCGGAAAAGCCCGCCGGCTATGGCAACGACCAACACGTCTGCCACATACGAAGATCCAAACTCAAAGCCCTTAGGAATCGAGCATGTATTATCAGGATGAGATGATAGCTTGTTGATCGCGTATAGGAATCAACAGACACTGCCTTTTTTGTACAACAGTTGTATAACGATGTGGGAATATAATATGTTCACAGAAAACAAAAGTTCATAGGCCTCCGTATACTTGCCTCTGAACAGATCTTCCATATTATCACATTTCGCTTAATTCTTTTACAATCATCAAACTGAGATTGCAGTTTACTCACTTCTGCAGGTCTTCGATAAACACGTGATGCTCGAGCTGCAGTTCGTGCACTAAATCTGAAAATTCACATCCACAGGGGAATTTGTGTACGACACACCAGTCCAGAAAGACAACTCAAACACCACAAAACTCTCAAGTTTTTTACACTAGTGTTGTAATTCGACACAACTAGGATAGTTTTATTCAGGTTCAAAGCAAACATTTTTGCTGCAATTTAAATAGAAGAGCATTTTCTGTCGTGAAATTAGGTTAGTAAGGTAACTGCGTCGTGATATATAGATATGATGTAATTTGATGTATAACTTACACCAACAGTAGCTACCAACACCCCTATCATTTTAAAGGATTTTGAGACCCGAGTTATGTTGTCAACGAATAGTATTTATTCTTATACTCTAATTTTACCAATTATCAAAAGATCTTATAAAATGTAGACATCTTCGTTTCCTAGAATCCATTGGTGCGGAGCCAAACCAAACATTGTATTGGAAAGGACTTATTAACGTCCCCCGGTGTTATGCCTGACGACTTAGGAGGGGACGGCTTACAAAATAACTTAAGACCTAACTTAAATTTTACACCCATGCCTTGCCTGGTATTCGAGCCTAGTGCCTCCCTCACCACAACCGGCGGCGCACCAACCGACTGCGCCATGGGAGGTAATCTCTAATTACACGTGCTGGACAAAATTATTTAACTCCACATAGCAGTTTTTGTTATTTGGAATAACAAAATGGTTTTATATTATTAATTAAGCTACAGGCAATTTCAATTTTTTCTTAAAGCTTATCCTAACTACGTAAAATAAATCAAGTAATGACTGAAATTTTACCTTTTTTGTATGAGCACTATCATAATTTTAATAGTATCTGTACGTATTGAAAAGTAGCATATTATCCTTATCATCCACAAGTAAATTGAGGGTTATTGAATCAGTAATCTAAGGGATAGCGATGCTATATAAATTTTTGTTACAATTATAGCAATGTGTCTATTTACATGCTTAGACATCAATGCAACGTCAATCTACCAACAAAATATAACTTTACTTTTTCAATGTCATGCTTACAAACAAATATTTCGTAAAATATTTCGACTTAACTTATTAGCGAACAGTGATTCAGATGTATGTTCTGGCGATCATGTATGTGTTGTTTAAATTTATTGCAGTTCCTCCGGTAACTGGGGGCAATAATAAAAGTAGTATTTTCTACTTTATTGTATTCTACTTATAAATACACTGAATAGCTAAAAAAAACTGGTACACCTGCCTAATTTCATGTAGGGCCCCCGCGAGCACGCAGAATTGCCGCAAGATGACATGGCATGGACTCGACTAATGTCTGAAGGTATGCAAGAGACAATTCACACCATGAATCCTGCAGTGCAGTCCACACATCCATAGGAGTGTGAGGCGGTGGAGATCTCTTCTGAACACCACGTTGCAAGGCATCCCAGATATGCTCAATAATGTTCATGTCTGGTGATTTAGGTGGCCAATGGAAGTGTCTAAAGTCAGAAGAGTGTTCCTGGAGCCACTCGGTAGCAACTCTTGACGTGTGGGGTGCCGCATTGTCCTGCTGGAATTGTCCACGTCCGTCGGAATGCACAATGGACATGAATGGGTGCAGGCGATCGGACAGGATGCTTACGTATCTGTCACCTGTCAGTCGTATCTAGACATATCAGGGGTCCCATTTCACGCCAACTGCACACGCCCCATACCATGACAGAGCCTCCACCAGCTTGAACAGTCCCTTGTTGACATATAGGGTCCATGGATTCATCAGGATGTCTCCATACCCGTACACATCCATCCACCCGATACAATTGGAAACGATAATCGTCAGACTGAGCAACGTGTTTCCAGTCATCAACAGTCCAATGGCGGTGTTGGCGAGGCGTAAAGTTTTGTGTCGTGCAGTCAACAACGGCATACGAGCGGGCCTTCGGCTCCGAAAGCCCATATCAATGATGGTCCGTTAAATAGTTCGCACGCTGGCACTCTTTGATAGCCCAGCATTGAAATCTGCGCCAATTTGAGAAAGAGTTGCACGTCTATCACGTTTAATGATTCTCGTCAGTCGTCGTTTGTCCCGTTCGTTCACGATCTTTTTCCGGCCGCAGCGATGTCGAAGATGTGATGTTTTACCGGATTCTCGATATTCACGGTACACTCGTGAAATGGTCGTACGCGAAAATCTAAATTGTATAGCTACCTCGGAGATTATATGTCCCATCTCTCGTGTGCCGACTATAGCACCACATTCAAACTAACTTAAATCTTGATAACCTGCCATTGTAGCAGCAGTAACCGATATAGCAACTTTGCCAGACGCTTGTTGTTTTATATAGGCGCTGCCGACCACATCACGTTACTCTGATTGGTTCCATACCTCTGTTATTTGCATACGCATGCCTATGCCAGTTTTTTTGGCTCTCCAGTGTATATCGCTACGTATTAGACAAATCAAAATGCAGAATAATTCTACGTTGGCTGCGTTTTATTAAAATGGCTCAGGCCCTTGTATTGTACCAGCGTTGTTTACAATATAAATGGCTGATTCTTAATATTACCAAGTGCGTTAGGTCCTGAAGGCTCTTGCGAACCAACATTTACGTATGCGGTTGTTGCCTCGTCGGCTATTTCCGTCTGCGGATGCACTTCTTACACAAAATTGTATATTAAATATGTGTACCATGCATTAACCTTTGGTGTAAATTATTCGTAAATAGCAGCCATATATTTTTGTAACCCATGCTCTTTCGTAAAAAAACAATGTACTTAACTGTGATCGGGCCAAAACGGGTAGAGGGTACACATGCCAAGTAATAAATCAGTTGATACTTGAAATGGTTTGTACGTGACATTCGGATATGCTTGTTGACATGTATGTGTACAGCATATAATTTAAGCCTTCCTCCTCCTCTAAAACCTGGTAAATGAAGAACAGACACTAAGGCCGGGATTACGGTGACTTTACGTTTCACGTTACACTTTACAAGCAACACGATCATGTAAGCTGGCCATACCTTAACTGGTGTGTGTTTCAGTGAAACCTATTACGATCGTTTCATGTGTACGTGTTCACATAAAATAAAAAGCATGTCAATGTCAAGCTTTGGCGTGTTACGTGATACGTGGCTCTGCACCACGTGATATCGCGGACCAGTCACAATAGGGACGATGTTGTGTTATCTTTGCTTTTCATGGCTTTGTTTTTATTTTTGCGGTGTCGTCTGCTCACGTTTTTTCTTACCTACCGCATATATAATTTTCTCCCAGAAATGAGAATGTAAGAGTAATATAAGTTAGGGTAGGATTAGTTTTTATTTTTAAATTCGTAAATATTTAGGGACATTTTCACAGCTTATTAATTTTATTTCTCAGAAGTAGAAAGTTGCTTGTATGAAATGCAGAATGTTTAGCATTATGTTCACAATTTTGAGTACGACCCCAAGAAACCCAATTTAATTTTCTAGAGCAAATAAATTTTTATTACATATTTGTTATTCCCATTTACACGAAAAACATGTCTGCATCTCCCACGGACATCGTTCTGGAGGTAATGGTTATCTACTAGTTGTTTTCAAAGTTCATATTAATCACTAATGCCATTCTTTCGCAACCTGTTCTTGCCACACAATGTTAATACACGCAAATACGCCTGTATAACTTGAATTTTTAGAGTTTTTAATCTGAAAGCATCAACACTCGTTCCCGACATTTTTATTCAGTACACAAAGTTAACGTGCTTACGTGAAGCACCATCATATACCGCCCAAAAAAGACCACATTTTACGTACACGTGAAAGTGTAACGCGATGCATGTTATGCGTAACGTGAAGTCGTCGCAATCCCGGCCTAAGATTGCTTGTATTACCCAAACGGTTTGCAAATTTCAGGCAAGTATGCTTAAGGACGCAGGATGTCAGTGACGTACTGCTGTGACATCAGGGTCCGCCGAATCAGTAAAAGAGGTTACGGAGTGGAAAGGTTTCGGCGGCTCTTAACAACTCTTAACATAGCTTGAGAGTCGATGAGGGTTAAACGAGGTGGATATGGAGCAGTGGCGGAATGCAAGGGCGGGAAAATGGGATACTCCCGAGAAAACCCGCCGACCAGCGGCATCGTCTGGCGCGATTCCCACGTGCAAAACCGGGAGTGACCCTGCCGGTAATCGAACCCGGTTGGCCGTGGTGGGAGGCGAGCGCCCTAGAAAAGACGTGGCCTGAAGTAATGCCCCGTGACTCCTCTTTACCATGATGCCAGGAGTAATCCCGGTATGTCTCTCCACACCTTTGGCAGGATGTGTCCTCTCTCCTCGGCGTCGGTGTACTCGCACACGACGTCCATCCTCTTGGTAATGTAGAACCGAGATTCATCGCTGAACACGATGCGATCCAACTCGACATCTCCTCAAGACTCTTAACTAACAACATCTCTCCTAGCGCCATCATATCTGCTAAGATGTTATAGTCCATTCACGGTTACGTCCAACTTTTCTGAAGACCTGCTAAATTTCTGAGTTCAGGATATTTCTCCGCCTCGTGCAAACAAAGCTTAACCGAGTCCAGTAAACTTCATCAAAGAGACAACGCGCACACTCAGTGTAATAATATTTTTTCATGAGATCTATTTCTTACCAGTCATGACCAACACACCTATTTTCTCTCTGTTTCTTTTAACATTGATTGTAAATGAAGTATTGTAATTTAAAATAAAAAGTATGTAAAAGTTCAATTTAACTAAAAATAAGGTACTTTTATGTTAAAACTAGTGATGCGTGGTATATTTGGCAAACAACCAAACACGTAATACATGGAGTGATTTTTCAAAGGTTTGGTTCAGAAAGTGTGAAGAAACCGAAACCACGAGTATACTATAACGGTAGCCTACGCATGAGACAGCGAACCCGTACTCCCTCTGATGGCAGTAGCCTAGACATGGTGCGGGATGACACTGAATGTCGTAGAGTTTCCAGTAACTTCCCGGGTGGCAGTGGCCGATTTCGCGGGGTAGCATAATGCTTAGCGCACAATACGGCGTTCTTTCCTTGGTGTGGGCTGTCTCTCGGGTCCGCGGAAACCTATATCGGAACGCCCCACATGCCTGGCGATTGCAGACCCACAATGCAGCCCCACTAGTCTCTTTGTGCGTCTATGATGCACACTCTGTTCAGTGACCTTTCACTATGACTGACGCTTTGTTCACGCCCCATACACTATCGTTATAATAGTGGCGGAATCACTAGTGCACTCTGGTGGCCGTTCTGGACGTCACAGATCTTTACAACTCGAATCATTTAGACATCCAGTGATGGGTTAAAAAAACTAAAACGTAATTATTTGTTATGCACGTGTACCAAATTACGTCTAATTTAAAACATTCCTTTTGGGCGCTTCACTTTTTTGCCAGTCAATGTACAGACACAAGTGAATGTGTTTATAACTATGTTTTTGCAATATATTTAAAACAAAACATTGCAGGAGGCACCAACTGCCGAATGTTGTTGGGAATGCAGGAATGTGCTGCATATCGCCCGTGTAGTTTTTAATTTGGAGACAAGTAATTTATAATATAAAGGATGAGACCCTGCGTTAGTGTACGTTGTCCTAGTATTATCTAAATACTTCCGTTTGCTAATAGCCAGTGTGCAGGCATGTATGCTGATAGCGTATCACTTATAGCCTTTTTGCACAAAACATTAGGATTAAGAAAAATGTTATATATATATATACCAAGTATCTCTCGTATCTCAAATAGTCTGCAAATTCCATACAGGTAAGTCTGTGGGCACCTGTGAATAAAGCATGGAACTTATGACCTTGTTGCACAGACATAATTAAGTAGTGTGTGAGGCGTGTGTGCCAGGTAGCTACCTTGTATCTCATACAGTTTGTAAACGAAAGGCAGTTATGTTTCTAACATGTCGCATATGTTGTTATTCACGTGAAAAGTCGCAAAAAGCAGACAAGGGCATATGAAAAGTATGAAGAAAATCACGCGAAGGGAAAATTAAAGACTTGAAAAAAAGAGGTAGAGAAATGGAAACATGAAAATAAGTTAAATTAACGACAATAGGTGATAATGAGGAGAGGGCCGAGAATGACAACTAAGGCAGCTAAAAATGCAGTTTGCTTGTTGTTACTGCAGAGGTTAGGCGCCGTTCACACTATAAGCGATATATCGTAAGGAATATATTGCGACGATATATTGCCAGGAAGGTTCATGACAGCGGGCGATAAATCGGTGCGACCTGGGCGATAAAAATGTGGTGGGAACACAATTCTCACTACTTCAGTTACAAAAATGAGCTCAAGTGAGGAAGACGTTATAGTGGCTTATTGGTTCAGGCGTAGAATGAGAAGAAAAAGAAAATACTGGGTACATCCCTACAATCTTACCAACGTGCACCATAGCTCGGCTGTTGTTTCTCGAGAGCTGTCTCAACATGAATCAAAATTCAGGGAGTTTTATCGAATGAATCCTGAAAACTTTCATTTTCTGAAAAGCCTAGTGTCACGAACCCTTGAAAAAAAAGATACACACTTCAGGAAGGCTATTTCTCCAGATGAAAAACTTCTGATTACTATGATGGGATGACAAACTCCATACAGAAGGGTTGGAAGCAACTGAAATACCGGATTCCACTTTCTCTCGTTCGTCCTCCTCTAACAACTTATGTAAGAGAGACATTGTTTGTATTTTGAAAGTCCTCTTGCGACGCAAGCTAAGGTTTTCCAGATCAGGTAAAACAGAAAGAAGGAAATGCTTTTCAGCATCTTGGTGACTTTTATTAACAGATTTTTTCATGTTCATCCATTCTACAAAAGCATCGTTGACTTGGTCGTTTCCCTTTCGTTTTTTATATGTTTGATTTGAGCTGATATTACTAGCGGGTTTTTCGATACATTGCACGGAAGAAGCTTCACCAGGCATTTCCTCTTCAACAAATGTGTCACTTCCGTCATTTTGATTAGTATCGAACTCCTCCACTGCAGTATCTTCAACATGAAGATTGCCGGACATATCTCCTCCTTTAAAATATGGTTGCAGAAAAGCTAAATGCTCAGTCGGATAATGTCTTTTCTTTGAATTCTGACTAGCCCAAGACTTTGGTGGTTTCAGCGATCGCACATATGCTGTTCTGATGTTCTTCCACCGTTCTCAACAGTTCTTTTCTGAAATAAAATTTAAAAAAGTAGACATCAATAGGATTGATTTAAAACTGTTGCGTATTAAAATAAAAACACATGTATTACATAACTAAATAAAGTAAAAAATAAATTAATTTTAAATAAATTTACGATTTAAAACCCTCAATTTATTTAATGTATTATTTATTTCAGGTATCTAGTTACTGGAAGCAGTTTTCAAGATCTTTCCTTGCAATTTTACAGAGGTAAATCAACTATCAGTTCTATTGTTCATTCGAATTGTGCTGCTATATGGTCCCACTTACAACCGCTGTATATGCCAGAACTAACGGAGGAAACTTGGAAGTAAATATCAAAACGTTATTATGAGTTATGGAATTTACCTAACTGTATTGGTTCTCTTGATGGCAAACATTTCCACATTCAGTGTTCCCCTAATACAGGGTCCACAGATTATAATTATAAAGGCTTATTTTCAATAGTTCTAATGGCTTTGTCTGACGCAGATGTAATGTTCATCGCAATAGATGTTGGATACTATGGACGGAATAGTGACGGTGCTATATTTCGCAAATCAACAATCGGCAAATTATTGCAGGATAATAAATTGAAAATACCAGAAGCAACTCCCTTGCCAGGCGAGGCAAATGACAATCCTTTTCCGTTCTACTTTGTGGCAGATGAGGCATTCCCTCTTCAGAATCATATAATGCGGCCCTTTCCAAAAAGAGTATTAAACGATGCCAGAAGAATATTCAATGTTCGACTTTAAAGAGGCAGAAAAAGTGTGGAATGCAGTTTGGGAATGCTAACGTCAAAATTTCGTCTATTTGACCGACCAATTTATACCAACAGAAGTAATGCTTTGCAGACTATTAAGACAGCATGCGTGCTTCATAATTTTATACGCAGACGAGAAGGAGAACCTTATGTTGCACAACAGTTTAATAAGTGTTCTGTGGTACCAGCATTATCAGATAACAGTACATTCAGCAAAAACAACAATTTTAACTCAGCAAACCACTTAAGAAATAAACTAGGTGAATACTTTCTGAAACCAAGTGGTGCAATCCCTACACAATGGAGATGTGTCAATGTAACACTTTGATTACTATAATATATTTGATTAATATAAGACTTTGGTTACTTATTGTCTTACATAATTAATAAATAATGTATTTACCTGTGACTTTCATTTCTGATGCAATGTCCCTCCATGCGGAGCTCGTCACATCTGTCTTACTGTATGCGGCAATGGAATAGTTCCAGATGCACTGGTGAGCTTTCACTAATTCAATGAAAGGAAGACAAAGAGATTTGTCTTCTCTCCTTCCCGTCATGTTCACAGCCCGAAATATCGTAAGATACTAATCGCTGAAGCGACCAGCCTGTGGTACTTCGAGAGATATGTCACTTGCGATATGTTGTGTAATCGCGCAACTGTGAACCTATTTTATCGCCTCCCTTTTATATTTCAAGTATCTGTCTGTGCCTGTCGCGTATCGTGTATCGTTTACGATATATCGCTTATCTTATATCGCCCTAGTGTGAACAGCGTCTTATGGTTCCCAGAACATAAAGAAGGAAAATTCAATCTCTCACTCCGACGTCCACAAATTAAGATCATCGCCGAGGCTATCCAATTCAGCACCGGAAGTCCTTAAAAACAATGCCATCGTGCCCTCGTGACAGGAATATATAATACATGTTAGGGGATGTCGGTGTATAGTAATCTATTTAATTTTCTCAAGCAGTTTGTAAATAACAGGTCAAAATGTAATTACGCCCATAAAACATATTATTCCTTTCATATTTATTTTTAATAAATTTAGGGGAGTCAAAATAAGGGAGTCTAGGGAAGGTGTAAAATCTAAGATAGGAATAAGATTAAGGATAGGATCCAGCATCGTAATCTAATCGGCCTCCCGAAAAAAGGCGGATTTAAAAAATTTACCGGTCTTTATCATTGACTAGACAGTTGTAAACGAAACAATATTTTACGACATATAACAGAAAATAAATGTTCTGATGAACCCATTTACAGTTTAATTAATGAAAGGAAGCACAGAAGACTTCTATAGTGGGCGAAATAGTTTAAAACATTTTACCACTTCTGCAAAAAAAATGCCCGTAAAATTGTTTTAGTGTTAGTATAATTTATAAATGGAATATACATTTCAAGTGGCATGATTTTGCATCGTCGTCGGAAAACTACGTCCAACACACGCCACACTACACCACAAACAAACACAATTATGGCCGGAAACGCTTCATGTCAGCTGTAGATGCCAGCACTTGGCACGTAGCAGATAGCCGGCCACCAGACGTATCATGACTGTTCTGTCACATGATGTCACCTACGTGATTGTGTAAGTAAGTCGCAGGTCGCAGTAGCCGCTCTTTTCAGAGAACTCCAATCTTCAGAAGAGTTCGACAGATCATCACTAAAAAAAGTCACTGGCCGCTACTACGAACTGTGACACTGTACAGGTCGTTACAGTATCAACATAATATCAATAAGTATGCCTTTTCAACAATAAACGTAACCCTATGAAATGTCACAGATCCATGGGAATAATAACACTAAGCAAAATGTTGCTGGCCCCGGTTCTTAAATGAAACTTTCCAATCTTCAAAGTAATTAGAAAATATCACTGAACTCGTTCCCAGCTGTCTAACATAATCTCGTTTACATACTGTGTATACATAATTATTCAAAACACCAAAAACATCTCAGTGGTGGTAGAGGATGTAACATGGAGTTACCTACATTGTAGGCTGTTCACGGTAAGTGAGCACTTTTTAAAGACCGTTCGTAAAAGTTCCTTCCAGTTTATTTCTATCCTGTTGCCAATTGTTAATATAAAAATTGTCATGTGACTAATAAACACAGTGCATATGTTGCAGGGACATGATAAAACTGGAAATTTTATCAAATCACTAAGGTAGATGATCAATTCGCGGAAGATGTTAAAATTACAACTCTGTGGGGTGATTTCCCTAAAGAAAGTAAGTAATTTGATCAAGTCCCTTAACTGCTTTAGTTAAAATATGTTAAACTTTAAGCTGGTAGCCTCATTACATATAAAAAATTGCCGGCGAGCCTTGAAATGACCATAACACCAGTAGTGAACCTTCCTGCTGGCGCTGGCGCTCGGCCACGGTGCGTAATTTATGGCTACGTTTTGGGCGAGTCCTGACTTCTTTATTTCATCTTTTCAGTAAAACAGTTAAGGGACTTGATCAAATCACTTACTTTCTTTAGGGAAATCACCCCACAGAGTTGTCATTTTAACATCTTCCGTGAATTGATCATCTACCTAAGGGATTTGATCAAATCTCCGGTTTTATCATCTCCCTGCGAATATACATTTCATACCTCTCAAAAGCTAACATCTGAGGCCACTATAAAATATTAATTTTTGGTTATTATGCCTACTGGAAGGACTTTAAAAAGTGCTCACTTTACCGTGAATAGCATTCTACGGTTATCATTACGAGAAGCACATTTTTTATTCACTATACGAATTAAAACTGTCAAACAAAACCGGGAAGTTGGGTAAGGAAGAGCGACAAAATATGGAGGATATTGACACCGGTGTGCCTATTAGTGTTTCGTTCAGCCATCACACATAATTAAGATTACCCCAGAAAGTCCGAGCAAGTCTGGTGTATGAAGGAGGCACTGGTTAGTATATGTAGGTTCATGTGATTGTCGTTCTCAGAGTTCGATAAGAAACATGTGCAAAATATTTGGCCACACACTATCCTTTTCTCCCTCGCTTCTGCTCCATTTTCCCTGACATTGTGTGCTTGCTTCGTGGCCAGATCACTTTTCACCTTTAATAACAGGATGGTTTTCTGTGTTGCTCCCAGTCTTCCTGTGGATAAATGTACTGCACAATGCATAGATAACGGTTCCACTTCGAACAATCATGTAATTCAGAGATCGCCTGCACTTCTGCAGGTTACTTGCCCCGTCTGGATCGCCTTGCATGACCCTGAGGGCCTCCACCTGGGACTGCGTATTTGGCCCCACGCGGTATATTTGTTAGTTGTCGAAACGGGCTTTGTCTGCCAAGGCCGACTCCACTAGGGAAGCCAGCAGGACCACGGAGATAGACCTCATTATGCGAGAGTGCAGCATTGCGTATCTGGATGTCGACGTCCAAACCCCGCCTGCAATAAACATGTAACTCTGCAGCAATATGTTATCTGTCAACGCAATCATGCCTGGAATAACAAGCTGACATGGTTCATTTCAAATAAAGCTGCGTTATTGCCACGGAATTTCAGAGAATTATAGGCGAGTGTACACAAAACGATAACGATTTATTTTGGTGTTAATTACTGCGCTTAGTGAGAAATTTGATTTTGGAAACGATTTATACATCGTTTATGTATAGCTAAAATGTAGAATAAGAATAAAAATGTGTTGTTTGCAACCTTTAATTCTTATTATAACTCAAACATCGTGCATATATAGGATAAATATGATAGTACCTTGTTTCTCAAGAGTGCCACTGAACACTCGTCTGCATAGTTGTCGACGAACCTGAAGTACTTGGGAGACATAAAACATCTAGCACATATAGGTGTCACAGAATAATGCATTTAAACGCATTTCAAATTCTGGGTCACTAGACATCAATATGTTCTTAATCTGGTGAGCTTTAGAATTAATCTCACCGTAATTAAATTTGCACGATAACCGCCAGGCACGGTACTATTTTACCTTGTACTTAAATTACCAATTTGTGTGAACTAGCAATGAAAAGAGTTTCTTCACTGAGGGATACAGTGGTTTCATCGCAGACTTTAGCTGATAAACCAACACAGTGATGTATTCTTTCATAAAGAAACGAAGTGAATTAAATTTAACTTTTCTGTTGGAAACTCAACTATAATAAAATTTAAATTATTTATTAGCTGTGACATATAATATACATGTATAGTTTCGTCATAAAGGTACAAATTAGTAAAACAAGACAATCACATATTTATAACAAACGATTATCAAAATATTGGTAGTTATTAATTACAAAAAATAAAACATATTAGTAGATTAAATACACATTTCAAAAAACTCATTTAAACTATAAAAAGTATTAGCAATTAAGATTGACTTAATTTTTTTTTTCAAAATGAAATTACAGGCATATCTCTAATTGAACTAGGGAAGCTGTTAAATAAATTGATAGCAACAGATTAAAACTTCTTTGCGTCTTCGAGTATTTTCAAAATTCAGTTATAATATTATGTTTATATCGTGTTAAATGATCATGAACAAAAGTTTGGTCAGTAAATCGGTTCAAATTGTTTTTATATAGGTTAAACAGTTGTAAATATACAAAGAAGGTAGAGTGATTATTCTATGTTCAGAAAATAAATATTGACAGTGTGATATTGATGGTTTTTTGCACATTAATCTTATAGCTCTTTTCTGAAGGACAATCAAATTTTAGCAGTAGAATAATTACCCCAAAACAGAATACCTTAATTAAGATGACTATGAACCAAAGCAAAATAAGTCATTTTCAAAACCTGCATAGGTACTAAATTTAACAAGTGTTTAATATTGAAAATACCTTCAGTAATTTTTGTAGAAATGTAGTTGATGTATTTCCCCAATTGAGATTAGATTCAATAAACAGACCTAACAATTTTATCTGAGCTGAGTCTTCCACATTATCAAATTTATTAAGTTTGAAATATATATCCTGAGTTTTGTAAATATTAATACATAGTTCATTTGCTGCACACTAATTGTCCATGTGTAAATTTACATTAGAATTTACTTTTTTAATTGTTCCCAGTTATTAGCCATTATATTTACTGCTGTATCATCTGCATATACAATTTTTAACATTACTTGAAACACCTGTTGACAGATTAATTGGTAGGTCAGTAACATATATTACAAACAATATGGATCCCAATATTGAGCCCTAAGGAACACCATAGGCAACATTTAAATAATCAGATCTATCTTTATTAAATAAAACGGCCTGCTTTCTACCAAATAAATATCATTATAATTAATTTTCTGATAATTTGTTAAACCTATAACAACTCAATTTTGTTAGAAGCTTATTGTGATAAAAAGTATGAAACGTTCTTGACAGATTAAACAACCTAGTGCAAATAGAGATTTTATTTTCAAAACATTTAAAACAGTTATTAATAAAATTACCAATTATAATAAAACCAACCAAATATATTACAAGCATACAATACATAGTTCAAATATGCATAACACCTATATGCATCACGAGACTTGTCCTACCGAATTAACAAACATACATTTTCCCGACAAAAGTTTAAATAGTATTGCAAAAAAATAAATCTCCACAAAAACGTAGGTTTGTACGTTTACAGTGTTGTGAAATAAACTCACAAAGTGCTTACATTTACAAAAAAGAACATTTTTGAGAACTTAATTAATAACATGTTGAAATGCTTCTCATCAGGTTGAAATAGAAAAGTAGAAAACGTAACGATTTAAATTTAATTACTATCTCAGATTCGAAAAGTATTCTTTTTAAAAGTCAAATTTAGGCATATGATGATGCATTACAATTCTATTACGTCCTAACTGTGTGAAATCACATTATAATGTATACATAATGTTATTTCATATACATATACTGAGAGAAAAATTACAACAACGTTACAGTGTATGTCAGTTCACGATTCAACCTAGAGGTAATATAGCTTTATGACATAACATGGTGATCAACAATGCAGACCAAACCAAGTAATGCAAGCCAAGTACTGAATGTGATAAGCGCCACATCAATACACAGTGTACCCCCTCGAGCATCAATACAGATGTGTAGTCTCGCGTGTAGACGATCGTGCATCTGGTGAATATCGCCCTGAGAGGTATTGTGCTACAAAACTGTTGCATCTGTTGTCACAATTGTGCAAGATTAGTAGCTGGCCATACAAACTGGGTCAGACGTCATCCCATCATGTCCCAAACATGTTCGATGGGAGAGAGGACTGAGGATCTTGCTGGCCAGAACAGATTTACAACACCACGAAGAGCACGTCGAATAGAAGCAGCAGTATGTGAACGATAGAAATCTTGCTGTTACAGTCAATCACCTTCCTGTTAAAAGGAATTGTAGCGTAACGGGTCAAACAACGTGATGTGACCTTCCACAGACACAAATGATGAACGGGAATTGTAGCTTATTGTGCACCACGCTATAATGCCAGGAGTTGGGTCTGTATGTCGGAGGCGAACACACTGTGGAAGAAGTCGCTCACCAGGTTCATGTCGCACACGTAAACGACCATCACTTGCATGACGGCAGAACATGCTCTCATTGCTAAAGACAATAGCATGGCATTCCATTCTTCAGGAGATCCTTTCACTACACCACAGGGAACGTGCACGACGGTGTTGTGGCAGAAGAGGAAGCCTGGCCTAAGCCACACGTGCTCTTTGACCTTTTGCAAGTAAACAGTTCCCAGTAGTATGTGTGGACACCCCTGGTGCCACATTCGTTCTGATCTCTGCTTTGGGTTAGTCAGTGGGGTCTATCAGTGCTGCACTAACAATACGCAGATCTCGACGTGCATCTGTACTACGCGGCCGTCCCAAACCTGGTCTACGGGTTTGGGCCTGTTTATTTGACCACCGTTGATAACACCGCCACGCTACTGATGCATCATGACCAACATGTTGTTAACATAGTTATTAATGATGTGCAGCATTCCGTCGAGATGTCCACCCCACCTCGCGAAGTCACACGATGCGGCCCCTCACAAATGGCTGTAAGGTGCACGACATAGTGGCACGTTACAGTTTTCAAGGCATTGCGATTGCTTGCTTGACTGCTGCACACTGTTATACACGGCTCCATTGTGCACCACCTGTCAAAATAATACCTATGAAGGAAGCCACAGGCCAGTTTGGTAAACTAAGAAACCATAACAGCAAGTCGGAGTGGAATGCCTAAATTGTCATAGCACCAGAAAATGTGGGTACAGCAAACATCAGGACATTCCTGGATAATTAAAACTACAAGCTGACTCCGCCTCTAGTGCACAACGGGAGCCAATCACAATGCATTACGTCAATCCACACATGTGGAGGGGCACGAAGAGTGGACTGGGCTGCATGGTAGGTCATCGGTGCAGGTTTTTAAGGCCCGAAGGCCAGCACACCCTCCATCCTCCCGCACTGCAACTGTACTCGGATGAGTAAGACAGTGCACAGCACTTTCTCCTCTTGGTTTCTTCGGGCCATTCACTTTTCTTTATGCTGTTACTCAGTATTCTACCGATTTTCTCATTTAAATACCTGTCCTCCTCGCCAATCAAAGATACTCCGACTTTCTTTTTATGAAGCCTTTACCTGAGTACCCCATTATGGGTCATTATAAATTTGTTCTCTTTGCCATGTATCATACTCTTCTAGCCTTCTTCCTATTCTTGTGGCAAATTCATTCCACAACTTGTTGAGAACATAATTTGTCATAATATTTTCCATATCTAAGTGAGTGCCCTTTTCTTCCATTTTCTCATTAAGCCAGTTCCTGATATCTTTAGTTTTCAAGCAGTTCATGATGACATGCTGAACAGAGTCATCCACTCCACAAACATCGCAAAGTGGAGATTGCACCAGTCGAAGGCTGTGCAGCTTTGCTTTGAAATTCCCATGGCCAGTGTACAATTGCATACTATAATGGTTTATGCGTATCCATTTACAGTTCAATCTAGTTCTTACATCACAGATAAACTCGTGTGTATATCTGCCCTTTTCAGATGTGTCCCATCTGTCTTGCCTCTGGTTCATGATTTCATCCATTATTTCAGCTTTGATTTCTTTAGACAGCCCTGTGACTCGAGCTCTCTCCACTGTGAGTCCTCTGTACTTGACCAATAGGTCTATCGGTAGTACGCCAACCAAGACAGGGAGCAACTCATTTGGGACTGTTTTGTATGCCTTTGCAACGGTCAGCAGTGCCACCATCTCAGCACTTATGAGCCTCCTCTTATGCCAGGACAATTCGGCTCTATGGAACCACATAACCGCTCCGTATGTTACAATAGCTTCAAAAACTGCTCGATATATTGTCGTGAGCGTTGAGTAACTCAAGCCCCAAATAGTATTTCCAATCCTCTTGAGTTTCTGAAAAACCACAATGGCCTTCCGAGGAACATACTCCACATGTTTGAGGAAGCTCATTTTGTTATCCATGATGACTCCCAGGTACTTGAACTCGTGCACATTTCCAACTGGACTTCCCCCGAAGCGCACCGTCGGCAGTCTCTTTAGCTTCCCTTTCAGGAGCATAGTCTTTGTTTTCTCCGTGGAGAAATTCAATTTTGCTGTATTCGCCCAGGTATTTATCTTCTCCATTATTTCTGCTGCCTTGATTTCCAGCACACTTCTTGATTTTCCAGAAATTAAAACTAGCCCATCATCCGCATAGCCGAACACTGCACACCCCGGTGGGAGACCCAGCTCCAGAAAACCATCGAAAAGGACGTTCCACAGGATCGGACCGAGGACCGAACCCTGTGGGCATCCCTTCGTTAGGTATTTCTTCACTTGCATAGTTTTGGCTGAGTAGAGACTCCATCTATTGTTGAAGAAATCCTGGATGACCCTATATATGTTAGCCGGGCACCTTTTCCTCTTAAGCTGATGCATAACTTCCGGCCACCAGGCATTGTCGAAGGCTCCCGAAATATCCAGAAGCACCCCCATGATGTACTTTTCAGGGCACTCCCTTATGGCCTTCATCACGTCATGAAGAGCGAAATCGGTTCCTGTGCCTTTCCTGAAGCCATACTGCTTCTCACTTAATGTACCCTCCGCCTCCAGGACCATTATTAGACTTCTGTTTATTAACTTCTCGTAAACTTTGCCCAGTACCGGAAGCAGTATCAGAGGCCGGTACGATTTAGGGTCATCAGGTTTCTTATTGTTACCCTTGTACAGCACTCTCAAGCACCCAAGTTTCCAAGGGGAAGGAAACACGCCATCTCTAAAACAATCGTTAAAGATCTTTAGAAGCACATTCTTTACCCATGAGAAACATCTCTTGAGTATTTCTGAGGTAATACCATCAAGTCCTGGAGCTTTTCCGCTTTTCATTTTATATACTATGGTGGTAAGCTCTTCCTCAGAGAATTCTGGGACATCTTGTGCCTCAGATATAATTTTCATTTACTGTCTTTTTCTTGCATGCTCCTCCCCCTCTTCCACAAGAGAGTCATCTGGTAGGAGAGCATGAAGCAGGACTTCCATATATCTGTGCTGATCAGTCAGCAGAGTTCCATTTTCAGATATGCACGGCGGTGGAGAGTTCCTTTTAACCTTGTTTGCTGCGAGATTATACACTAGGCCGAAGGGGTCTTCATTTCCAGCTCGAGTTACAAACTCTTCCCATTACCGTGCTTTCTTCTTCCACACCCTGCTGAAGTAGGCCTGTTTCTTGCTCTTGTAGACTCGGGAGAATTGCTCCCACTCTTCACCTCGAAGTCTATGGGAGCCTTTTCCTGGTTCTACGAAGATCTTTCCGTTCCCCTTCCAATTCCTTGTCCCACCATGACATGTTTGGGAGGCCCAGCGTAGTCTTACATAGCTGTTCTTCACAGGTTCCTTTGATCACTTCTGTGATTGCACACACCCTTTCTTCAATATCTGCGCTCTTCAATGAAGTACTTTCTTCAAGCCTCCTCAACATGGCACAGTCAAAGGCAGCCCAGTCCACCATGTTGTGAACATACCTTGTCTCACTTTCCTCGAGTTGAGGAATAACCCTTCCATCTCCAAGAATTTCGAAAATGATGAGTCTGTGGTCGCTAGAACTTTCGTCCGTCACAGACCACTTCCTCAGATAATCTCTTGCCCTTGCATTAAAAACCGTTATGTCCAGATACGACTGCGTATTGTGGGCCTGCGAGACAAACGTAGGAAGTTCTCCCTCCTTATTCGCTACATCCAATTTATTCATTAATAAGAACTGACTGACTTGCTCACCGGCATCGTCCGTAATGTTGGAGTGCCACAGCTCGGATTTTGCGTTAGCATCCGCACTTATAACTAGTGGCTTTCCCATTAACGTCTCCACTATCACCTCCCATCTATCGAGGTGCACCTGAGCATCATCCCCGAACTGGAAGTACGAGGACACCATCCAGCATTCAAGTGTGCCTTTCAGTACTCGTACACAAACATGGTGTGTGTTTGACACATTGGCCATCATTGAAATATCCATATTCATGTTAGTCCCCAGTACTCCAGCACTCGGGTTTCCGCCACAGGTAAACACTCTGCCTCACAGACCCACCACAGCATCTAACAGTACATAGGGTTCTTGAAAAAGCACCATATCTAGTCTCTGCTCCAATACAATCCTATTTAACTCCGCGGCAACCACCGCCGACCGCTGCATGTCTAACTGTCCACGTCTTATGATGTTTTCATATGCCATAATCGATTCTGGCGAGTTCGATGGATAGGGCTCTCTCGTAAGCCGGACAGTCCCTAGAGTCCACTCTGTAATCGTGCTGCAGTCCTTTCTTGTGACAGTTGCCACAGATATCGTTAAACTCAGTGCCTTTCTTTGGACAGTTTTTGTACTCAAGTCCTGGGACTCCACAACAAGAACAGGCGGACTCCCTGTCCCTACATTTGCTGGCTATATGCTCCCACTGCTGGCATTTATAACACCTGGAGAGCGAGATATAATATCTAACTCTGCAGCTGTCGTAGCCGATGTAAACCCGTTCAGTCTCTATTAGAGCACTCCTGGTCTTTGGGTCACACTCCAATACTATGTTGACCCTATCTGTCCCCCTCTTGCCAGTTCTGTGGCTTATAGACACTGCTTTCACAAAGCTTTCCATATCATGTCCGCCACAACCTATGTTTCTGCAATTCTGCCTGAAAATAGTTTCAGGCAGTTTATTGTTGTCCTCTTCCCGGGGCACATCGTATAATACGACTTTAGGGCCTATTTTCTTAAGTGCCTCAAGTTTTAGGCCCAATTACCTGATTTTCACTTGGTTATTAAGAGACTTCAAAGTCCCCTCGACGCCAGCTTCAATCATTATTCCTCCGTTTCGTATTCCTTTCATATTACGGATTTGGAGGCCTTCATCCTTGGGGTTTAGCCCTTATGATGTCACGAGTCTCAACACTCGTTGTGTCTTCTTTGTCTGGGTGAACCAGAAACACCTTCTTGGCCGGTTTGGGCTTTATTGTATCACTGCCCGCAGCCTGCACATAACTTTTTATGCCTGGAATTTCTTGTCTTGCAGGTGGTGCTGCCTTCAAACAAGTCCTGTTTACCTTTTCTATTTGCTGCAGGCTGCCTATTAGTTTACCATTTTCAATTAGAACACAGTCCACATGACCCTGTTTATTTTTGAGTTTTTACTCAAAAGCCATTCCATCATTTATGATACCAGTTCTTTAGCCTCCTTGTGGGTTTCTTCCACCCTTTTTTAGACTCTCAGTATGAAGTCATCCTTGACCAATGAGTCGCTCCCATTAACTGACTCCTCTTCTGGGAGTTGGAAACGAAGTTTCTTCTTGACCTGTGATGTTTCACCTTTAGACGTGCCAGTTGTGCTGTTGTTGTCTTCAGTGAAGACGATCTGGGGACCACTTCCAGTTCTTGCGCCTCCGGAAAGACCAGCCTTGTGGCCTTAAGGGGTTTCCCCTTTTATCCAACGAGGGTAAACTCATGTACTTTCCGTGTAGCCACTTTCAGGTCTGGTTCCTCATCTGAGGAGGAAGATTCTTCCAAGCCTTCTGATCTTTCAACTTCCAGTACTTCTGGATTTTTTTTCGCTGTCTTGTCCTCCTCTTCAGACTCCATTCTGTCTTCCTCATCGTAGACCTCTTGAACCCAGGAGTCCACGATGCTTACCTTGACACCTTGAATGTTTTTCCATATTTGGCAATGGATCCTTTTCTTACCAGCAGACATTGTATATCTCTCCCAGCTGAATTGTGGATCCAGTAGGCAATTAATTACTGCCTCGGTCACTTCCCTTGCCACAGATTCACTCTTGAGGAATCCAGTCAGGCTTTTCCTCTTCTCCTTTAGTGTTCTTTGCTTTCTGCTATTGTAAGGCCCAGTGCCTCCATCATGCCTAGATTTGGTTGCCCATGGGGGCTACCTGGAGACGTCATAGTGTTCCCGCGGCTGCGGGACTCACACTATGGGTCTTCTTACGAACTATAAACTGTACAAGTCTCGTAAATTTCACACTTATGATCTTAAATAAATAAATCTTCAAAAAGTCTACCCAACACAGTTTTTCAAACACTAATACTTACAAAGTTCACCATCTGTCCTTACACACACTAGATTAAGCCTTCAGGGACAAGCCCTGACAAGCCTGAGGCCAAAGGCCTCAGACAGGCTTCCTTGTTCTTCGCCCCCTCTTAGCCGTTTACGAGAAATCCCACTAGAGGAATTACAGCCACACACAGACTATTCTGGCACAAGTCCGGTGGACTGATCACCTCGCAATCCGTTACTCCACCCGGCCACTCAGAGGCGGGGAGCCAGTACCGCGCTGCCCTCTTTGACTTCCTTGATGTTCAGGCTCCGAGGACAGCTCTGAGCAGGTTCATCCAATTCTTTTCCAATCCAATAACCCTCAACTCAATCACTAAGTGATTGGCTGATAATTGCGAATTTCACCACTTACTCGCAATACGCTTAGCTCATGGCGACACTTTCCGGTGCGGTACCCTGAGAAAAACGTAGGTCGTCGGGGCAGTCGGCGATTGTCAAGGGGCGAGGTCAGCTGCTGGACCAGGTGCGGTGACGTCCCACCTCGGGGCGGCGAGGCCAGAGTGTGAGAGCGGGTGAGTTCCTTCTTTATCATGCTCTCTCTAAACTAATTAACCTTCCTTATCATCCTTTCTTCCATTGGCCTTATGTCTAAAATTCTATGTAACAATTTTATAACTGCTGGAGATGGGAAATTAAATACTTGATTTACTCTTTCTATATCTTCTTCTTACCTTACCCTTCTACAAAATACTATCATTTCTTTTCATGTTCTTATTATGAGTGGAGTCAGCTCATAACAACACGTACTCAAAATTCAGTCTTCCAGGCGCACATAGTACTGTCTGGTACGTTTCTGTACACGGTGTAACGAAGGGAATGGTATAACGTCATCTGTTGGCCGGTGGCCTTGAAACGTTCATCAGTTTAACTGCACTCCTCCAGCATGCAACTATTGTACCCGCGTAGAGTCGTAGAGCTGCAGCTGTTTTCCGTCCGATTGTGTTCATATATGTAATAATTATATATGATTAATTTTTATAAAAGTATAATATAATTTTTAAATTATGTATATTTATATATACACATAAAGAAATAAATTTGTATATTTATATACACTGAGGCGACAAAAGTCATGGGATACTTCCAAATATCGTGTCGAACCTCATTTTCCCGGCGAAGTGCAGCAACTCGACGTGGCATGGACTCAACAAGTCGTTGGAAGTCCCCGGCAGAAATATTGAGCCATGCTGCCTCTATAGATGTCCATAATTGAGAAAGTGTTGCCGGTGCAGGAGTTTGTGCACGAACTGACTTCTCGATTATGTCCCATAAATATTCGATGAGATTCATGTCGGGCGATATTGGTGACCAAATCATTCGCTGGAATTGCCCAGAATGTTCTTCAATCCAATCGCGAACAGTTGTGGCCCGGTGACATGGCGCATTGTCATCCATAAAAATTCCATCGTTGTTTGGGTACATGAAGTCTATGAATGGCTGCTAGTGGTCTCCAAGTAGCTGAACATAGCCGTTTCCATTCAATGATCGGTTCAGTTGGACCAAAGGACTCAGTTCATTCCATGTAAAAATAGCCCACATCTTTATGGAGTCACCACCAGCTTGCACAGTTCCTTGTTGACAACTTGGGTCCATGGATTCGTGGGGTCTGCGCCACACTCGAACCCTACCATCAGCTCTTACCAACTGAAATCGGGACTCATCTGACTAAGCCACGGTTTTCCAGTCGTCTAGGGTCCAATCGATATGGTCATGAGTCCAGGAGAGGCGCTGCAGGCGATGTCGTGCTGTTAGTAAAGGCACTCGAGTCGGTTTTCTGCTGGCATAGCCCAGTACAGCCAAAGTTCGCCACACTGTCCTAACGGACACGTCCGTCGTACGTCCCACATTGATTCCTGCGGTTATTTCACGCAGTGTTGCTTGTCTGTTAACACTGACGATTCTGCGCACACGTCGTTGGTCTCGGTCATTAAGTGCAGGCGGTCAGCCACTGCGTTGTCCATGGTGGTAGGTTATGCCTGAAATTAGGTATTCTCGGCACACTCTTGACACTGTGGATTTCGGAATGTTGAATTCCCTAACCATTTCCGAAATGTAACGTCTCATGCGTCCAGCTCCAACTACCATTCCGGGTTCAAAGTCTCTTAATTCTCGTCGTGCGGCCATAATCACGTCAGGAACCTTTTCACATGAATCACTTGACTACAAATGAAAGCCCAACCAATGCACTGCCCATTTAAACATTGTATACGCGATACTACTGCCATCTTTATATTTGCATATTGCTATCCCATGACTTTTGTCACCTCTGTGTATGTTGAATATATATTATTACGTAAAAATAGTTTAACACAGTCGTTTGCCAATTTTTTCTTCCTCTAGTATACCAATAATATTTACGAAATGTACGCGAATACCACTGGTGCAGTCGGTTGGTGAGCCACTGGTCTGAGGTGCGGGAGGATCTGGGTTCGAATCCTGGGAAAGGCATGGGAGTTAGATTAAGTGAGGTCACAAGTTAGTTTATAATCTGTCCCCTGATAAGCGACCAGGCACAGCACCGGGGGACGTTAAGAAGCCCTTTCCAATTCAAAAACCGTTGTCATTAATATAAAAATAATCAAGTGCATACTTTTTCTGTTAGTCTACTGCATTTCATTTTGTGTAGGAGAAAAAGTTTTAGATCTTCGTTATGTCGAATAACTTCTTTAAGCAAAGGGAAAAATTGTAGAACATATCTTAATCCCAAGCTTTAAATGATTTAACAAGTGTGTTTAACCGACAAGCAACTTCTTTTTTTAAAGAGAATACGAAATGTTAGATAAGTATTACGTAATTATATTATAAAAACGTCATTTTTTTTCACTCATTTGTGTTTTAGACAGCAAAAACTCTAATAGAAGTAACTTTGTTTTGCGTATTCAGGGAATACTAACTTGGTCAAGTTGTAAGAAAGGGATAAAGCTCAGGGATTAACTGTTTCTGTCCTTAATCAAAAAACGATATATACCACTGAGTGATGTCATGTGCAATCTTCGGTTCCATGTTTAAAGCTAAAGCCAATGCGTTCGAGGGACGTTCCCAAGAGTCACCAAGAGTACACGTTTCTCTTACAAAACAGTGACTTGCCTGGCAACAGGATAAGATTAAAGCAACGGACTACGATCGCCAATCCTTTTTTGTAACAGCCACTATGTGGGCTTGTTTCAATAGTGATAAACACATTTTCTCCCACTGTTCCTTGCGCTTATGGGTGTTATACACCATACATTAAACACACAATTACCTGCTGCGCATTTAAAAGCCGACTGAATCGCATTTACTACTGCACTTGGCCGCATAGACAATGTCGCGCTGTATTCGCTCCTTCCTTTCAAGCCTAGTACGCATGTTTCAGTTTGTCAGGTGAAAGAGCGACACTCCATGTTTCCCTTATTTTTACATTCCAACCGCTAGTAAATCGGATATATTTGCTTTATTTATCTATGTTGGTTTATGTGTATTTTATTATTTTAATGATCAACGGACTCTTAAATCAATAATACCCTACTGCCCATAAATTAGAATAGCTCTACTGAGGGTAACATATCAGCTGTAGTTTTAGAGCCCATTAGTAACTGTCTAACATGTGTCTGCTGTTCATATGCGACCGCGGTGGTGTAGTGGTTAGACTACTCGCCTCCCACCTAGGCGAACCGAGCTCGATTACCTGCGGGGTCGTTCCTGGATTTTCGCATGTGGGAATCGTGCCTGACGAAGCCGCTGGTCGGCGGGTTTTCCCGGGTATCTCCCGTTTCCCCGCCCTTTTATTCCGGCGCTGCTCCATTCTCACCTTGCTTCACCCTCATCGGGTCTTAAGACCTCGATGTAAGAGCCGCCGAAATCGCTTCACTCACTCTGCTGTTCGTTATCTAAACTAAATACAATTATAAATAAACAATTAATAAACTCACACCGTCCACTGCCCAGCGACCATGAGACGGTCTATCATAAAAAAACCCACTGTGAGTCACGAACTGACAGTAGGCTCGCAATGAACTGGTCTATAAATTTGTGAGTTTTGTATTTGAGGTAAAGGTAGCATAAAAACAAAAATTCACTCAATATAGGTATATGCTGTGGTTTGCATATATTCAACGTGTCTGGAATCGAAAACCTTAAATTATTAAAACACTTTTCCGTTATTACAAAAATAAAAGCTGGTAAAAAAATTTCTGAATTCTCCCTAAAATTACGGATTCTTTTTCCAATAACGGACTTCCCGTAATATTTACAGAACTTTTCGTGAATTCACGGGACCTCACCATAAATTTGCTAGTTGGTATTTCTGTACTTCCTGTTAAAAAAGTAAAAGTTTACGAAAAAATCTTTTTAATTTGTATAATGCGGGTGTTTTACTGTCTATAAAAGAGAAGTTTAATAAAGTTAAAACATTTTATTATGTAGCGACATTTAAACTCGAATCAAAAAAAGTCTTTGAATCCGTAACATTTTCCACTTTTCCACCACTTATTTGTGACAGTGTAAAGTATAAATACGTTATTTCTAATTGTGATGCACATAAATTGTTAATTTTTTAGTAATGCTTGAGCCTTTTAAGTGTTGCTAACTATTACAGGTGCCAGATGTTACTTTTTGATATTTGTAGAATTTATATAAGTGGCGCGGATGTCATAACTGCTGCAGAAACGATACATTTTTGGTTACAGAAGCGAAGAAAACTTTGCGTGGAGTCGACATTTTCGTTCCCGAAACCTTAAGCTATAGGAAATATTTTATACACTGGTGGAAAATGAAAAGTGAACACCACTAAGGCGGTGACGTAGAAACACCAAATGCGCGTGGGGCACTGATAGAGGGCAGAACATGTTATTATTAACAGTGATGTGCTGTGGACAGATAGGAACCGCATACTAGGCATACCATAGAGCCCAATACAACTCTAGTTGACTCTCGGTGAAAGAGTAGTTTGTTGTTTCAAGCATCGGCCTGTGTGTAGTGAGCATTGTAGGCATGCCACGATGGCATAGACGGCCACACTTCGTGCACTTAACGGACTTTGAACGAGGTCGTATTGTGAGTCTGAGGGAGGCTGGATGGTCCTTCCGAATAATTGCCCAACGCATAGGACGTGGAGTGTCTGCTATACATCATTAGTGGTGCCGGTGGTCCAACGATGATGCACGTGCTCGTCAACCTGGTTCCGGACGGCAGTGGCATACGGATTCCGTTTGCGAGGGCGGCGTCGACCAGGAGAGCGGCAACAACCAGAGTATATACGGCAGCGACATACAGGACCAACCCCTGGCATCGTGGTCTCGGGAGCAATAGCCTGCACGCCTCTGGTGTTTGTTAATGGAACACTGAACAGTGAACGCTACTTCCAGAACATTATGCAGCCCATTTTGTTGCTGTTCCTACAACGCCAAGGAGATGTCCTCTTCCAGCAGGACAATGCCCGCGTGCACACGTCTCGTGTTATCCAACGCTCTCTCGAAGGTGTTCGTCAACTTCCCTGGCCAGCACGATCACCGGACCTGTGCCCTCGTTAAACATGTGTGGGACATGATGGGTTCTGCAATACCGGCAACAAACCTCCACCAATTGCAACAGATGGGATCAGCGTGGAACACTATTCCCCAAGATGACACCCGACATCTTTATGATCGTCTCTACGCACGACTGCAGGACTGCATCGTCGCTAAAGGCGGCTATACAAGATACTGACATTGTTGTTCAAGAATCTCTGTAGCCTCTGTCCATAGGTGTATGACTCTGTGATCACTATCATTTACAGCGTAAAACCTGTATGATTATTCAATACAACCTCCATTTATGTGGGACCATTGCACCTGGGTGTTCATTTTCCATTTTTCACCAGTGTATTTAGGGATCTCAGCTCTGTTTTTAGTTACTACACACAGATAGCGTTTTTTTATGTTAACTGTACGTTTCTGTTAAAGTTTGCGTGAATACACGAATTTTTTTAACAGTATAGCTAATAACTACTTAAAAAATACACTCAACGAAGTAACGGATACCTCACAATACAAACTGGAGAAATGAATCAAAACAAAGAAACGTACACGATTGGCTTTATAAATGTTGGTCTCTGTGTATTGTAAAGACTTGTGTAGTGTGTTATGCAATAGCTCTGCGAGATAATTAACTTCCCTTATTTTTATGTGGTGATTTAGCTTATTAATAGTATATCAGAAATGTCGGGGTACAGCTGCATGAGTTTTAACTCCTTTAATGCGACACCTTGTTTTAGATGCTGAGATAAGTAGAACACAATACCACTTTAGAGCATTTAATACAAGTTATTTCCGAACCAAGAGTTATTGAAACAATACAGCGAAATATTTTTTAATAATATTAGATATCGCAGTAGTTCACATGGATGTGAATATACCGAGACTTTGCTCAATTAAAATTAATACTATCATTAAGTTACAGCTTGATTTTGTAACTACCGTAATTAATTATCTGTAAACATAAGTCACCAGACCATACATGTCTGACGTTAATCTTGTAACGTAATTTCGCGGCGACTTGGAACAGACAGTATTTACAATAAGATATTCAAAGATAACCTGCATACCACCTTCCCAGGGGCGAACAACCCATTTTTGGTTAGGGGAAGGGGGTAAGGCCTTTTAAAGAATTTGGCGCCACTGGTGCTGCAAAATGATCCCCTCCCCAAAATTTTGTATTCATGTTAATTATGGCTGTATTTACACACACTCACGCATTGCTTCGTGTTCACATATTTTTAGTAACTATACGTAAATAATGAATCTTCAACTACATTTTTTTCTTGTAGCGCCTTTTTTTCCGACGTTCCTTCACCTTCTTATATACATATATATATGTATAAGGAGTAGTACAGTACATATGCTGCTTGCAGTACCTATATAAACCATAAAGCACCAAAGAGCTCCAAATTTTGTCACTTGTAACTTACTGAGAATTTATTCACGTTATCAATAACTTAATTGCTTGAAAAATTTTATTTAGTTACTTTGACATCTTATGCCACATTGTATGAAAGGTTTATATTTGTTCACAACAAATGAAATATATTACTTATTTCGAAAGACATCTTACTTTACTTACTTATTTCATGTTGAATATATGCTTGTATTTTCATGCCAGGGATATACTGACTACATTTTATAGTAATGATCGCAGTATATTAATAAAGTTTTATAAGTAGATAAGCAATATTCTGTTTATTTATTTTCTCTTTACTTTTTTAAAGAAAGACGAATAGTCAGTAATATTGGTGGAAACGTTACGAAACATTTCAGGACATATTTCCCCAATTTGAGACAGTGAGACACACATAAAATTCTCAACTTAAACAATAACAAGTAGAATTAAAATTGTGAAGTTTAATTTAGCTTTTACAAATTCGCAAAGATGTGATCATGAAATAACAAGCGTTAATGGTTTGTATATTGGTATTGGCTGTTTTTTAATTGAAATGTAATATATTAAACGTACTTGTTAAATAACTGACTGGCGCAAACCTATAAAGATTTTTTGGTAACTGCTTATTTATTTTGAAAAAAGGTATTTCTAAAGTCATTTTCGCGAAATACGAAAAGAAGCAGATTTCATCCAGATCCGAACCCAAAAACTTCCTACTGCGGGAAGAATAGCTTACTAATTAAAGTACAGTGTTACCTGAGATTATCTCGTTATCAAATTCATACGCTCTGTTAATTTGTAAGGCGTAAAGACAGAAAGGTATTTTCTATTTTTGTTTTTTATTTATATTGAATTGAAATATCAGCGTTTCTTTGGCGGAATACAGGAATCTCGTACAACCCTTGATCGCTGCAACCGTAAGATATTGAGTGTTATGCGTGTAGCGTACTAACCAGCTACTGTTACAATTTTATTTTGTAACTGAAGAACGAACTCCTTCAAAACATGTGACCTCTGTTGTTAATTTTAAAATGTTGATGAATAAATCATCATTAAAAACCTATTTATGATCCCGCATTACAAAACACAAGAAGGTTTGATTTTAAAAAAAATGTGAAGGTAGCGCGAATAGACTATACGTAAATACTACATTGAACAGTGGCATGCAGGCTCCTCGTTAAGCTGAGAGCAAACGTAAAGTCAAATGCTAAAGTTTTGAATTATGCAAGGGTCTCTAATCGTTAAGAGCCTGTAGAAACCTGCGTGTGAGGGCTGCGCCTGGCAGGAGGTGCGGCCGCAGGAGCTGAGGCGAGCACCACACAGTGTCCACGTGACGGCGCCGACTGGAAGGTCCTGGGCGAGAGTCCTTCCTGCTGCCAGAGGGCGGCCAGGTGACCCCTTGTGTCTGCTCTTGTTAAAGTTATCTGGGAGTTGCAGTCTCCTTGCAAGTTCGCTCCTCCTCGTTCCGAATTACGCCGCGCCTAATGGAATACGCGATAGGCTCTCCACCGGCTCTTGAATAACGTCCAGCGTTCCTAAAGTTCTCTGAGTTTTCCTTTCAAGCGATTACCAGCATTTTCAACTGCTGAATACTTTACTACAAAAAGTGTTAACAAATTGTGTGTCCCCAACTTCCTTGAATTAAAAAATTAACTAATAGCCAAGTGTAAACAACTTACAATTATGACTTGTGTGAAATGTTTCATAAAGTGTTAATTACTGCAAACACGTATGTACAACGTTTAATATTTAATTATCTACAAACCGAAATCATCTCTTTGCACATGAACCAAAATTTGGTTTATGTAATTTCGTCTCTTTATGATTTTTTAATTTTTTACGGCCATGTCATATTTACAAATCATTGTAATTTTTCCCAGTTTTCCATGGTTCACTTTGTTTTCTCATTTCTAAGAAACAAAAACTATTTTTACATGTAGCATTTTTTACTTCTCCCATACAATTGGCGAGTTACGTACCTGGTTTAAAATTGTTGTTATGAGTGTAGAAATTAACAGGAACTTCTGACATCAATTTTCAGATATCCCTTAAATATGTACCTATATCAAGGATTATGGTTGAGCAGTAATAACACGAGAAAACCGTAATTTATGATTATATGGTAACATTAATTATATATTAAATTTTCAACTTGGAGGTACTTTGCTTAATTCGGCAGTTCAAGCCAGACAGTGTATTGAATCATGGTAGAAACGAATGTAACTAGAAATATATATTTGAAACTACAGTCTATATACAACTATGTGGCGCATACACAGTGTAACTGACTAACTCAGACAACCTACTACTACGTGTGAGTTCCAAAAAAAATGATAGGAAAAATTAATACGATTTATGGCAGTATACGCCTTTGAATTTTATTGAAAATATTTCAGATGGAACACTAAAGCACGAGAGTGTGTAACTGAACAGAAATCGGCCGCAATTGCAAACCTGGTCATACCTTGTCACCTATTTTTTTTTTTTTCGTGGAAACAAGTAGAGTTACCGGCAGTATTCAGCATCAATTTCTTTAAAACAATGGGTTTTAGGGAATTAACACAAATCGACCTCTTTCATAAATGTTGATGTGGCGATTAATAATCGGCCATAAAAAAAACTAATTCTTCTCCCTCATGGTGAGTTTTAGTGCAAAATAAGAGTTTCAACTCCAATCCTTTCCATGAAAAAAATTGATGACAGCGACATGTTTGGCGGCGTGTTTACATTCAATTACGCATTATCCACTCATAAACTCTATGCGTAGTCTAGTAATGTTTGAAAAGAACAATTATTTCAGCTCCAACTTCAAATACGTAGACCATCTTTAAGTATCAGCAGAGTGGAGGTGGTGAAAGGACGTGACTTTTTAAGAGGGATTAGTCACTCCCTACTTCAAATGAATGTTTTGCTTTACGTAGTGTTTTTCGCTTGTTTATTCGTACCTAAGCTTTAAACCATTTCTGTATTTTCCTTATCATAATATTTTTAACAATGGATGGGAAAATTGAGAAAAATAATTTGACTGTATGTAGCCTTCTTATAATACCGTCAATATCTTAATGTAAAGTCTATTTCTAAACACACGTTTGTCCTAATCCCAAAAAATATCAGATACTACACACGTTACTGCTTTGTACAGTAAGCCGTACATGTTGTCGGCTTATTTTTTGCACGAATCTGTAGCTGTGTGGAGTTGGTGTTTTTCAGTTTCATTATGTACAAAATACAAAACTCAAAAGCATAATAAAAAACAGTACTTATGAGAATCCCAGGATTATGTGATTTTCGCTTACAGAACTATAATTGAAGTCTTTGAGTCGAACTTCCTGTTTTGTGCAACTATACATTCTCTTTGTAGAACATATGGAAGAAAAAAAGGTAGATTTTCTTACGACGATTTTTGTACAGTTTTTGATACCCCCACAATTTATTCATGATATGTTCAAGAAATGAAAACATGGCTTCATAAAAAAGTAAAAAGAAAGGAGAGCATATTTATGCAAGCTCGAAAGTGTGCACTAATGTATGCGCGGTTAATTGTAAACAGTTCTGTTATTTTCTTGCATTGCGTGCCAGGGTCAGCTGGCACCAGAGCTTTACTGCAGGCTGGAAGTGGAATATGTAAATCTAACTTACATATACTAATTACCAACTAGTTCGTGCGTGTTACAAATCTTTAGCTGCTAATCTCATGTTTTGCGAGTTCATCTGACAACTAATTATTTTCTTGTGGCTGTCGCAGGCACTGGGTTCTCAGGTGCTCCGAAGTGCACATCTCCAACGCTGTTAAGTGTTATTACGCTCGTTCGGTGGGAAGAAAATGCTGATGTGATGCCGGTACAAGGATTTCTGATGACATTGTTACTGTGTCTTCTTTGACAATTGGCGAAATACGCTATTTATTAAACGAAAATTTACCAAGTGACCATTTTGTCTGACGATTAAAATAAACGATATGTGTAAGATTTATTTAAAGGACTGAACTTGTCAATCTTTTTTTTTTAGCGATATTTTCTCAATAATTTTCGTACTTTTGCACTATTTTAATTCAATTTATTTTCTCTTTATTTCACGTAAAGTTTTGCTGAAAGGAAACCTTCTGCCATGTCTAAGCACCACCAGTTTTTCAGCCACAGTATCTACGTGTAAAGAGGTTAAGAGACAAATAATTTTAGTTTTTCAATACCTTACATCAAGAACGAGGGTGAATATAAAAACACATGTTGTATATTTTTATATGTATGTATGATGTATCGCCTAGTTCTAATCCAAGGGAGTTAAGCCAAGTACGAAATAATTAGTTATTGACATTATACCCCACCTCTCCCGGTCACTGAGTGAATGAATGAGCGAGTGAAGAGATTTGGGTGGCTCTTAACATCGAGGTCTTGAGAGCCGATGAGGGTGAAGTGAGGTGAGTATGGAGCAGCGCCGGAATGCAAGGGTGGGGTAAACGGGAGATCCCCGAGAAAACCCACCGACCAGCGGCATCGTCCGGCACGATTCCTAATTGCTCACATTCATTCGACTACCATCTGCTAGAATTTGCCAGTATTAGTGGCCATATTTGTTTCCTATTTACTCACTTTAATTCAACTGTCGACTGATAAATGGCGCTAACATATATGTATATAAAGTGGCTCACATTAATATTCGGCCACCGATGGTTATCGCAGTTTCATGGCCTTACGTTGCAATATAAATGAAGATAAACATAAAACGTATTGCACAATCATTCTTGTGTGCTTTAAATGAAATGCAATTGTAGCCAATAACTGAAATGAGCAGTGCAAGATACTGAAACATAATATTTTTTGTCCTCGCGTGCTGCATAAGTACGCAAGTTTAATATTCGGCCAGTTGTGGTGGACGCGTGGCACAGGCACGATACACATTGCGTTCGTACTTCGTGTCATTCCTTGTACACTCTCTGCGCTGAGAGGTTGTATTGGGCAGCTCTATTGGCTGCGTCAGTCAGGCAAACGAGACGTAAGGGAAAAAATACAACGTTTGTACAGCGGCAGCTGGTAATTTTTCATCATGTAAAGAAGAAATCTCAACGAGAAATTGCGGAGAACTTGAATCTGCCGAGGTCCACTGTCGGAGACATCATAAGAAGGTTTGAGAAGGAAGACAGAAAAGATTCGGTACCTCAAAAAGGACAGCCAAAGAAACTAAGCAAGAGAGAAGAACGTCTAGCAATCAGGAAAATAAAGAAAGATCCGAAAATTAGTGCTTGCAAACTTACCACGGAGGTACTCAGTGAATGTGGAAAGAACGTCCATACAGAAACCATACGACGAGTTATCAGAATAGCAGGATATAATGGCAGGGTACCTAGAAAGAAACCTTTTATTTATGAGGTGAATAGAAGAAAACGAATTAAGTTCGCAAAAGGCCACACTGAAAAAGATGAAAGCCGGTGAAAAGATGTTATTTTTGCTGATGAGACGAAATTGAATGTGTTTGGTTCAGATGGCAGGGTAATAGTATGGCGCAAGCCAAATGAGGGGCTAAAACCGGGAACATACAGCATGTTGTGAAACACAGTGAAAGTAGTATTATGATCTGGGACTGTATATCTTCAGCAGGTGTTGGAGAGGCTGTACGTGTCGATGGAACAATAAAAAAGGAAGACTATCTCAACATCCTGAAAGCAAACCTACACAAGAGTGCTGATAATCTGGGCATTAGGAACACGTTTAAGTTCTACCAATATAATGACCCAAAACACAAGTCGTACATTGTCGAAAGTTGGCTTTTGTATAACTGTCCCAAAGATATTTACACACTTCCTCAATCACCCGACCTGAATCCCATAGAAAATATGTGGGATGAACTCAAAATAAGACTGCGTACTACAACAATCAGGTCAACAAAAGAATTGGAGAAAAGGTTCAAGGAAGAATAGAGTAAGATTGGCTCCGAATGTAACAGGAAAATAATCGCTAATATGCCACATCGCCTGCGAGAAATAATTAAACAGAATGGCCATGCTACCAGGTACTAAAAGAGTGTGTATTTAGTTTGCAAAGAGGATTATGTTTGTGTTTGAATGATAATGGCCGAATATTAAAGTGGCGTACTTATGCAGCATGGGATGAGGAAATCATATTGTTTGTTAAGTTGCATTGCTCTTTCCGTTATTGGCTAACGCTACATTTAATTTAAAGCACACACGAATGATTGTGCAATATGATTTATGTTTATCTTCATTTCTAATGCAACATAAGGCCATGAAACTGCGATAAACATAGGTGGCCGAGTATAAATGTGAGCCACTGTATATATTACATCTTGAATTTGAGGACAGTGTAATTTGCAATTCATGATAATTTCGTCTCCATCGACACATTTACTTTAATGTACCTTACAAAGTCCTCTAGAGGGCCTCGAAATGCCAGACCTTGTGTTGGCAGATATGTGCCCTTGTCGACTGAGCTATCGAGACAGATGGTAGTTCGAATGTTTAAATGAGGCATACACATAAGAACATACCTTTAATCATTCAAAAAAAGTATTCTTATTTATATTTAATGGTTATATCTTGTTGACATAAAAAACTGGCATAGGCGTGCGTATGCAAATAACAAAGGTATGGAACCAATCAGAGTAACGCGGTGCGGTCGGTAGCGCCTATATAAGACAACAAGCGTCTGGCAAAGTTGCTAGATCGGTTACCGCTGCTACAATGGCAGGTTACGTGGTGTTATAGTCGGCGTACGAGAGATGGGACATAGAATCTCCGAGGTAGCGGTAACATTTGGATTTTCGCGTACGACCATTTCACGAGTGTACCGTGAATATCGGGAATCCGGTAAAACATCAAATCTTCGACATCGCTGTGGCCAGAAAAATATCGTAAACGAACTGGTCAAACGACGACTGACGAGAATCATTCAACGTGACAGACGTGCAACCCTTTCTCAAATTGGCGCAGATTTCAATGCTGGGGCATCAACAAGTGCCAGCGTGCGAACTATTTAACGGACCATCATTGATATGGGCTTTCGGAACCGAAGGCCCTCTCGTGTACCGTTGTTGACTGCACGACACAAAGCTTTACGCATCGCCAATACCGCCATTGGACTGTTGATGACTTGAAACACGTTGCCTAGTCTGACGAGTCTCGTTTCCAATTGTATCGGGTGGATGGGCGTGTACGGGTATGGAGACATCCTCATGAATCCATGGACCCTACATGTCAACAGGGGACTGTTCAAGCTGGTGGAGGCTCTATCATGGTATGGGGCGTGTGCAGTTGGCGTGAAATGGGACCTCTGATACGTCTAGATACGACTCTGACATGTGACAGACGTAAGCATCCTGTCCGATCACCTGCACCCATTCATGTCCATTGGGCATTCCGACGGACGTGGACAATTCCAGCAGGACAATGCGACACCCCAAACATCGAGAGTTGCTACCGAGTGGCTCCAGGAACACTTTTATTCTGATTTTAGACACTTCCATTGGCCACCTAAATCACCAGACATGAACATTATTGAGCATATCTGGGATGCGTTGCAACGTGCTGTTCAGAAGAGATCTCCACTGCCTCGCACTGCTATGTATTTGTGGACTGCACTGCAGGATTCATGGTGTGAATTGCCTCCTGCATACCTTCAGAAATTAGTCGAGTCCGTGCCACGTCGTCTTGCGGCACTTCTGCGTGCTCGCGGGGGCTCTACACGATATTAGGCAGGTGTACCTTTTTTTTTTGGCTCTTCAGTGTATCTACAGGCATGCATTTTGAAGGTGAATTCGAAAATGGCCTCACGACCATCAATTATGCGCAAGCAAATTTTTATAAATAAAAGTTATGTAATTAAATATGTTATTTACCTTTTAAAACCCAAATATATAAGTGTATCGAGCGGCATGTCTGCAGGCTCGTATTTTTAGGACGGATTCGAATATGGCAGAATACATGATCATGTACCTATGAATGGTGCCTTATTGGATTTTATAAGCATATGTGTGCTACTAAATATACCAAATGTTATATGTTTTTGAACTCTTGTTTTCAAGTCGAATGTCAATGTGATAACAAAAACATTGATTATACGTGCACGTTCAGTGCCGTATGGGTTAATACAGACATAAGTATGTTATTTAGATATTTTTATGTAATTATACCAAGTTTTGTACGACCAAGTCACGTCTGATTACAGTGTAGCAACCACATTTCCTTAAGTTGTGTTCTAAACTTAGTATGGTCCCAGCATCTACCAACTTACAGGCACATTTGGCTACCACTGGTAAACCATTAGGGCGAGGGCCATCGAATTCGGATTGTTGGTACTTCTCCCAAATCAGAGAATGGTTGTACAACATGTTGGGCCATAAGATATTTTATAGGCATAGTTACCCATTTTTGGCAAATTATTAGGTATACTGCCATTAAATTCAGAATGCTGGTACTTCTCCCAACTCTGAGAATGTGTGTATAACATGATAGGCCCTAAGTACTTGTTCAGGAATAGTAAGCCATCATTTACAAAATGCTGGAGGCACACCTGCGAAATTTCGACTGCAGGCATTACTCCCATCTTCCAACGCACATATATGTTGTGTAGTGCTCATTAGCCATTAAGGTTATAAACAAAGGTTATAAACAAAATAAGTGTGGAGTAATAAAATAAAACTCTGTAGCGTTGTGTTGCCAACGGAGCTTGCGGGTAGGCTTAGACATGGACAAGTAAGCCATCGAGATACAGTTTGTAAGATCAACAACATCGTTCAATATTTACACATGTGCTGCTGGAGATCTCATGAAAGCTAGACTGGGTGCTAATCTTGACAAAGTAAAATAAAACTGCTACCTGGCACTTTTATAAGACTGCATCTGCATGGTGTCGGTAACCTGAGACTTCACAAGTTCACACCTGGGAAGCAGATGCAGCTACTCTATATCAAGGACAGGATTGCTGGAAATAGCAATTCTTTAACCAGAAGGCATTTCATTTTGAAATGCGAAGAATGTAGCATAACTTGGGCCAAAGGATATTTTAACATAAAAATCTTTCACATCATCAGAAACAATATCAGATTCAAGAGGTGTATAAAATACTGTATTTTGCCATGCCCTGTGTTGTTTTCTAAAAAGAGATTGTGCTGTGGTAAACCTTCGGACTTGCATTCGGGAGGACCTAGGTTCAATTCCCTATTAGGCCATCCTGGATTATGTTTTCCATGGTTTCTCGAAATCACTCCAAGCGAATGCTGGGATAGTTTCTTATAACGGGACCCCGAGTAGCAACCTACATTGACCAACGGTTGGCATTTGGTTAAAAATGTTGGCTATATGTTGAGCTGGAATACAAACATTATCACAACATTAGTCCAATGTAATATTTGCTACCACGAAAATGTCAATGAGACTCTTTAGCGGCCATAAAACAACAACGCCACTAAGTCAGAAAATGCCAGAACATTAAAGTAAGAGGGATTTTTTTTTTTTTAATCTGGTTGGTTGATGGCTGGTAACAAGTTGGTAAACATACAGTTGGTAATTTGTATATATTTTCCTCTTGTGCCAATGTTTTGCAACCAACATTTTTGCCAAATTACAAAACAAATTTTTTGATTATCGACAGTGTCCCTTTCTTGTATTTTATAAACTACAAATGTTTTTAAAGATCTGAAATCCTTTCTCTTTGAAATATGTTTAGTTTGTTATATGTTGTATCCATATTGGGAACACAGTGGTTGGTATTAGGTATTCAATGTTAAGTTAGGCCAACATCCTGTAACCAACACTATGCCAAAATGGTAAATACTGTATGTCTGATGAATTAAACCAATCAGCATATTTTCTTAAAAACTATGGTTTTTAACATACAATCCATGTCTTACTTAAAATTTACTTTGTGTTGGTTACTTGGGAAACCTACTGTCGTCATATGATGTGTATACTTTCATTGGGCAAACATTGTACAACCATCACAATGTCAGTAATATAAAAAATAGTATTATACGTGAAAATATTAATTTTCGCAGGATATTAAGTCTTTACCAAAGTATTTTTCCTTAGAATTCTGTATTGTTGTTTATGTGTTGAGACAATTTCGTGAACATAACAGTTGGTAAAGGGTACTTTTCGTTACGTTGGGTCGACTTTGTGGTACAAACATTATGTCAACATAGAATGTTTATATATATAATGTATTTTACTTGTTTTATGTTCCGGTTTTTTTTTAGGCCAGCAAGCATTTAAAAATAAAGTCTATAGTTTGATGTGTGTTGGTTACTAATTGGAAAATACGTATACTGTTGTAACTGATAGTTATTCCTATATTTAGCTAACGCCTCCATTTGTTGGCATTTGGTTGCTAAGGTTGGAAATATGTTGTATTGGAATCTAAATATTTGGTCAATATCTTGCAATAAAATTAAAAATTTAAATGTGAACCATTATTATTTCCAGGAAAAATTTAAAACTATATTTATTGGTGTGACTTCGCTTAAAATAACTTCAAATGCATGTATCTAAACGAAATTCTTAAACCAAAAATTTTAATGTATAACTAAAAGCATAAATTACTTCTTATAAAATAAAAACCTTCGATTTTTTATACCATTTGTGGTAACTAACATCTAAGTAATGTATGAATTTGGAAGGAATTAATATTAGAATGAAGTATTAACAGCTAAAATTCAGTTGGCATATAGGCCGATGGTGGTTAAATGGACTGTTGGAACAAAAAATGGCATATTTTAATATGCATCAACCCACCTCCCGCCGAGCAGATATTTGGAATAGAGGTTGTAATGGAACAGCAAAGAAATAGGGTTGGTAAACATTGCAGTTATTTTATAATTTTCAAATATTTGTTTAAATTTATTTAAAACACTGTTAATCAATGTCGACAAAGCGTTGTTTATTGGTAGGCATTATGTATGTAATAACACATCTTGCCAACATACTAACAATGTTGTAAAATGTCAGTAAACCTTTGGTTGGTAAATGGCTGGACATATATTGTGTCCAACTAATAAAATTATATTGGGAAAACCTAGACTCAAGTGTCATATTGATGTTCAACCAATGTTATTTTTCCTTGGAAGGAAGGCTGGGCCGATAATGTTGGCCCAATCAAAAATTGCTGCTGGGGACATGACCGATTCCTTCCTCGGTCCTGCAGTTCTGAGAAACTTGCTCCGTCATTAATGATCTCGCTGCCAATGAGTAGTTAAGCCCTACCTACCCACCTACCTATCCTACCCCTCCCCATTTATTTCCAGATTAAAATTTAGGCCTACAGTTAACCATATATTACAGGTGGACGCAAATTAGTTGAAGACAAGGGAAAGGTGCAGTTGAAGCTATATTGTTACAATTGATCAAAGTCAGTGGGCTTAACCAGGTTCTTTAAGGTTTGAGGATGTTAATTAAATAAAAGAGTTAATGATAATTTCCTAATTTATTAACAAACACCACAAAGAAAATAATATCGACTTAATATCTCACAATAAATGTATATCACTTGCTATTTATAATTAATCGATGTATTCAAAAAAATTCGTTATCACTTCAAATAAATTAATGCAATCAAATTACTTAAATCAGCCCCAATAAACAGTGTAGCAAAACTTATTTAATTATTTTAGAAATTATACATATTTGAAAGTTCCAATATTTTTAATAAAGTCCGTGTCAGGCATTCATATAATCCTACCCTAATTCAGCCCATATTCAATTAATCCAGAATATTCTAGAGTGCTCCGAGCACCCCTATGCAGAGTAGCCCTCTACTCGTCGGATACCACGCTCTGTCGCCGTCAATACCGCACAAACACTCCTCTGCCATCGTCTCGCGTCCTCCGCTGTCGTCCGTCCTCTCCGCTAATGTCCCATGTCGCACCAGACTTTCCTGAATACTGCACTTCAGCCAGATGGCTACCACAAATACTGACTGCTCTCCTGCTCTAGGGGAGGGGGTATTTATAGTGTCGTCGGCTCTGGTCCAGAATATTTTCCAAATGCCATGTTGCGTCAAGCGAAAGGATTAACAGAAAATTCTTGCTCATGCTCCCAAGTCATCGACACCTCCGGAAGGGAGAGGAGGGTCTGTGATGCCAGTCAGGTCGGATGTCAATCATTCCCCCAGCCGCCGACCGACGAAACAGTGAGTGGCTCTGCGCAGGGGGAGGGGATGGTCAAAGTGAGTCACCCCCCACAGCGAGGGACCACGCATAACCAGGTCACACGAAGCCCACTTCCAGCGCGGGAGTCCACGGGTAACAATATAATCGTTCTTCAGCATGATTTCGGTTGGAGTCCGATTTATCGCTTGGATTGTGACTCGAAGTGAGATTGAAACACCCAGTTGGTTCAAGTGCATTAGTAAGGTTTGTTGTTGCTCTTCAGGGACTTTCTAGTTATTTGTAAGTCTGTGGTCCGTCTACTACTTAAAATAAATATGTTTGGGGCCCTACGAGTAATATATGAATGGGGAATCTGAGGCAACATTTTTAATCGAGCACAGAGAGGATGGGGGACCGACGCTGGCACTGCCATGTTTTGATGTCATCCGACCTCCATATTGTATCTGGGAGACCTTGACCCTGTGCCCATGACCTTAGATAAACTTGAAGTTGAAAAAATCGGAAAAATCCCAACACAATCCCAAAAAAACGTTTTCAAAATTTCAAAAATAAAAAAAATAAAAATTCTAATAATTTTTTTTTAATTTTTATAATATTACGGAAAAAACTTTTAAAGACTTGCGTGCAGAAGGTTTGGGGTTCGAAACAAATATGGTGGAGCACACATCCTCCTGACACGAATACCAGCAGACGACTGACCTCCCTTCCCAAAATTTTTTCATTGGTTAATATGTCATACCCCTCCCATCTAACCCATAGCTCGACTGATAAGTCGGGTCCCCTATACACTCTCCACCAGCCCACACACATTTTTATTGGCTCTTCTCTAAACATCTTGTTGGATTTACGTTACACCCACTCCCCCCAAATTTTTATTTGCTCTCTTTTACCCCCTCCACCACTCCAAACACTGCCATTTTATATTAGCAGTTTAATTGTCCCCATTTCTTCCCTTACCCATCAAACATTTTATTGGTTTTACATCACACATGACCCTCTCTCCTCACTCCTCTCTCAACATTTCCTCAAAACTTTGCTACACACATCTATCCCTTCACCCAGATCTCCTCAAGTCACCCCTTCCCCTCTCTCCATTCTATTTAGACTGTTTTCCATTGGGTAATAATTCTGTTACCCCTACACCACAGCACTATATTCAATTGAGTATCTAGTTGACCCCCATCCACCCAACTACCATCCACAGTGAATCATGGACTTACATAACACCTTCTTATTACTCGTATTCGCTCGACTCCCCACCCCCTCATCACCCGCCATCATTTACACACTACATCTCAGCCACTGACACTACCACTAGGTTGCGCTGGCGATTTTACAGTGACATCACATTTCTCGTTTGTGATTGGTTGTTGGTCAAATGATATCTCGTTCTCCGCAGATAATTAATTTAGGCAAATGCACACCACATCACATTACTTCGTCTGATGCGAGAGGTCACCGATCGCACTATCTTACCCGATGTTTCCCGCATTCAGTTTGGTAAGTTATTTTTTATGTTCATCACTTCCATCAAATCCCTCAGGGTATTATCGAATATGCTCGTAATTAATTACAAATACACTTCCCCACCAAAGTAAAAGCTCTGCCTAAAATCTTGAATTCCAGTTCGGAACAGAGAGCAATTCGATTGTAGGTATAAAGATGGGCTGTTCGTTTAATGGTATGACTACGACCAATATCTCGACTTCGTCTTTGGTGGTACCATCATTGTCTCCAGCTGGACTGCCTGCATTGGCGATAGAATAACATCCAAGTACACCAACTGACCACACTAAATGGCCATACCAAGCCACCATATGAACCGGTCATACTAGCGAGCCATATGGACCAGTCATGCCAGGCAAACCAGGCGAAGAACCCATACAAGAAAACAATATAAGCCATCAATGCCAGCTAAAATATGAACAATACATACTTGCTAACCACACCAGCAAACCATATGAACTGGCCTCACCAAGTGGCCATTCCAACCGACCAGTGTAACTTCCATGAATATCCGCCAACCATAATCATTAATCATGCCAACCAGTCATTTAGATTGACCACTACTAGTAGACCACACCAAAGGACTCCACCAAAGGACCATACGAGCAGACCAGGCCAACCAACCAGACAAGCCAATGACTCACTGAACCCAAGACTAACTCCACTGAAGACTGACTCCACAAAAAACTAACTATACTCAAGACTAACTATACCCAAGACTAACTGTACCCAAGACTAACTGTACCCAAGACTAACTATACCCAAAACTAACTATACCCAAGACTAACTGTACCCAAGACTAACTATACCCAAGACTAACTATACCCAAGACTAACTCCACCCAGTACTAACTCCACCCATGATGGACTACACCCAAGTCTGACTCCACTCAAGACTGACTCCACCCAAAACTTATCCCACCCAAGGCTAACTATACCTAAGACTGCCTCCTGTAGTGACCAACTCCTGCCAAACAGATTAGAAGAATGGACAAGGTCGTCTATCTGTACCAAAAGATGATGATGACCAATCTCAAATAACTCTTCGCAAAAATTTCGCAAAACATTTCACCCACAGCTATCCACACCAAAGGGCCACACCAACCCATCAGGCCAACTGACCAAATGTCAAACATACCTCAAGGTCAAAACCTTGAAATGAAAACTAAAAAATTAAGCCTCAAAAAATGAAACCTAGAAAGGAAACCACATAAAGAAACCTCAAATCTATACATAAAAAATAAACCTAAAAAAACGAAACCAAATAAAATTAAACCTCAAAAAAGCCTCAAACTCTCTAAAAAAAGAAACCTCGAAAATGAATCCTCAAAAAATGAAACCTCAAAAATCAGACCTCTTTGTCAGTACTTTGTGATAGTTCATACTACCTAGACGTTTGACATGCAGGAAGATGGTATTTACTAATGCTGAAAAAGCCGGCATGCTCATGGTGTATGGCGAATGTAGGAAGAATGCTATTCGTTCTTGTTATGTGTGCCCTGAACGATATCCCAATAGGCGTCAAACATCTCGACACATTTTTGAGATCCTCTTTAACCAATTATGAGAAACTGGTAGTGTAACACCTCGAAAACGTAACAGAAATAAAAGAGTGACTGGAGAAGAGGGTGAAATTAATGTTTTAGCTGCTGTTGCTGTAAATCCGCAAGTTACCTTCCATGAAATTGCAAGAGGGAGTGGCATGAGTTAGGCAAGTTCACTATGCATTCTGCACCATCATACGTTCCATACGTATCATGTCTCTCTTTAGCAAGATATACTTGAACGATTTTGATAATCGTGTTTACTTTTTTACATGGGCATTAAGACATGATACACCAGATTTGTCAGGTATCTTGCTTAGTGATGAAGCAACATTTACAAATCATGGCCAAGTCAACCTCAGAAACATGCACTATTGGTCAGTAAACAATCCCCATTGGCTTGCTTCGTCAAGTGGAACGTCAGCATACATGGAGTGTAAATGTGTGGTGTGGAATAGTTTACCATCAACTCAAAGGCTCTTCTTTCAGAGAAGCAAAACTGGATTCCAAAAAGTATGCCAACCTCCTAACAGACGAACTTTCATAGATGTTAGAAGACATTCCACTGCAGACTAGGAGGATCCTGTGGCATCTGCATGATGGTTGCCCAGAGCATAGTACAAGACGTACTACGGCTTGTATTCACCAATTGTTACAAAATCGTTGAACTGGACGAAGGGGACCTGTACATTGGCCTGCCCATTCACCAGACCTGACACCTTTCGATTTTTTCTGTAGATAATGCTAAAAGACACTGTCTAGAAGGACATATCGACTATGCCACAAGACACCAAACAACGTATTACATCTTCCTGTTCTGAAATTTCTACTGAAATACTACATGGGCAGCAATCTTTACATGGCAGACTGGAAGCTTGTATTGTAGCTGGTGGTCTTCATTTTTAACACAAACTATGGGGCAGTTTTCTCTTTCTTCTTCAGAATTCACAGAATTTGTTTATTCACTTTTGTATTTCTTGAGAGTGTGCGGATACATGGTTCAGTTAAATGAAGCAGACAGATGTAGCTATTTAACATTGTAGTATTACAATAGCACAAAAATTGCTTGTAGTAGAATCCTGCAAAAAAAATTGTATTTCTAATTTCCTGTAGTTTTATTTATTGGTATGAAAAAATGGTTTGAAAAAACTTAACTTTGTTCAAGAAATACACATTCTAATAAGTATTGCAATCTCTGTCTGGGCTGTAATTATGAGCCCTTGTCTAAACTTTAGTTCTGTGAAACCATTACATCAATAGCACCTTCCATTTCATAAATATTTGCGGTGAAAGTTTTAGGTGTTTCACTGTGTGTGTGTGTGTGTGTGTGTGTGTGTGTGTGAGTGTGTGTGTATATATATACACACATATATATATAACAATTTTCAAATTATTCTATACATAATTATGTATATTATTATCAAATATTTCTATGTTTATACCTATATATATGCATACATCCCCTCTGTGCCACATTTAAAACACATTGCCTCACGCCACATTCACATACTACTCCTACGCAAAAGGATATTTATTCGATGTCTGTGTGTGGCTGGGCTATCAGGTGACATTGCTTCCTGAAAGTGGTCGTAGTGGTCGTAAATTTTTTCTCGCAGTACACATACTGTCTGATAGTATGTTAAACTTGTGCGATAAGATACAAAGAGTTCGAAGTAAAGACGATTGGAGTTAGCAAGCAGGTTAACATCCTATTGTGCCCAGGGCTCCATGACCATAAAAGACCAATAACACTTCATTGAAAGCACTTTAAATAACTCTTAACGAAGACAAAGGGAATGTAACAGATTTGGAAAAGGGGAAAAAGGAGGAGGGGAGAGCTTAAGATGTGAGGTCTTCACGCCGAAGGGGATGAAGCTATGTGGAGTTGAAGCAGCGATGGAATGCAATAGCGGAAGAAACTGTAGTACGACGAGGAAACCCACCGTGACGTCAACGTCTGCCATGCTCCCCACATGCGAAAATGCACATTCTACCTTGACGAGACTCAAACCCTGTTAGATTTATTAGTCTGACCATTACAACACCGCGAACCCATCATAAAAAATTTACTTTTAACGGAGATCACACTGGCTCATGTCTTGCAAAGGAATCTGTTTATTTTATCGTATGGACCTATGACATTAGGGAAGACTAAAGTAGTGTGAAATACCAACGTATCCAGGTATATGAGGATAAACCTTTAAAGAGAACCCTAGTAGCCCTTCACGAAGTAAGCGAAAGTGTTTTGAACGAGATGACAGTTCTGTATGTGACTAAGCCTTTATAGTTAGTTCATAGTAGGTCTCATTTTCTAAATAATATTGAAGTTGTCTCTATGGCATTTCTTGTACGTTATCGCCAGTTCTATAAAGCAACAAAAAATAACCCTTAATCTATCTCCAAAATTTGTTATTCTACTCTTAGCGTGGATCCTGACATATTGTTCTCAATCAAAGCTATTAAGAGAAGGCACTCGCAATGCGAAGTGATCATAGACGCTAGAGAGAAGATGGCCTTTTAGTTTAATAGAAAGAAACCCAAAATTCAAGGCTACGCCCTTAGAGAAGTTACATGTCCCTACCATATTCGAGTATCAGAAGTTCACGTGAAAAATCATTAAGGAGTTCTTAACACTGCGAAGAGTCATCAGTCATAAATATGTATTCTGTACCATTCGTAAATTTAAGCAAATTTCAACACTCGTTAATTTATATTTCTTTCGATGCTTGATCAGTATAGGCTCTTGGTTAATTTCTCGTTGTATCGTGTTATTATTTAAGTTAGATGTTTTACTGTTTTAGTTAAAAACATTTATTTTTTTTACATTGAACTCAATCTGCTTTGGGAATAATAGAAGTAAAACAGTTTTTGTACTGCACTTAACATTGACTAATGGGTAATTATTGCTGATAAATTTTGAGTTTGCTTGGAGAATTGTACAAAAAAAGTCTGAAACATTTATCAGATTGACTGGAGATTTTTTCTTAATCAGGTGCATACAATGTTGATATTTTTTGTTTAAAGTAAGGTATTTTCCATAGTCTACAGTAGTGGCCGCAATGAATTTCAATTAGTATAAATGTTCAAAAATTTCTGCTCGTAATTAACTTCTTTAAGAAAATATATATTAGGTATATTTTCCAGTAATAAAGAAAATTCACTGTGACAATATTCTGTAGAATTATAATTTCAGCACACGTCTTCTCAAACGCTTTACCTTATTTCCTAACACTTTTATTATTTGTCATTGAGCCTCGAAATCTACCCAATAACGTTCTGGGATAAAAATAAACGCATACATTCCCAATTAAAAAACTTTTGAAAGCCAGCGGGGTCTATTTCAAAGATACCTGCTCATTAATTCACGTGTTAAAAATAAATAAATATATTTAGTATAAAATTAGTAGCATGTTGGCGTTAAAATACTTCGGATTTCTTACAGAATAAAATAAAAACTCCACTCATAACTTAGCGAATAGGATTTTGTTTCTGATATGTGTGGTACTTATCCATTAGACTATATACATTTAATCCAACTGGTACAGCAGCTACTGAGGGACCTGAACACATTAAATGGTATTTCTATATTGGTACAACATTGGGACCAGATACAGAACATGTCTTCTTATGCTTATGTGTGTCATATCCTATATGCAGCCCTTAATTGTGGCCATGCAATGCCAACAACGCCTCGACGCCATTTTCTGAAGGATGGTTGGAAGCAACTTGAAGCTGGCATCAGAAAAATTCTCACCTGTTACAACAAAACAGTGACATGTCAGAGCGCACAGAACAGTGACTCATCCCAAAAGAGAACAAGAGCAATCAGGAAGTTGCTGCAACCGACCAGACAAACGTGTAGCGCCAGGCCATTGCACGAGTTCATGGAGACGTATAACATATTCTGGCGCATCTCTGATTGGAAAATTATATTCGTAAACTTAAAAAGGAAAGTGCGATGTCCTCTCCAGTTCTGGCCTTCCCAAATAGTGATGGGAATATCGGTTTAGCGCACACATGCATGTCATGTGAGAATCGGTACTGGCTAGAAAATTTCGGGAATAAAATTGAAGATTAAGTTTTGTATCCGTTGGTAATTTAAAGAAAACCTAAAGGCGACGGGACCTGATAACAGTGGGTTTCAAACTACTTCGGTGCCGACCTGGTGCTTATAAATTATCAGCATATATGGACTGAGTTACTTATATAAATATTCCATACTAATAATTGCGGTAGAGAAAGCACAATAATGATAATTTTTGAACGATTGCTAAACATCCACGGAATTTTTATCCAATTACTGCAGGCCCCCTTCGTGACGTTTCCCAGTCTCCTACAATCAACAAAGGCATTCATTGTGAACTTAAATTTCACCTCCCACCCCTTGCATAAAATTAACATTTCTAGCCTGCACGGTGCCTATAAACTTTAAAAAAATCTATCACAATTCTGCGAGAGGAGACCAGCTGAAAACCAATTAAATATACATGTGTCTGAGTCCAAGAGATATAAGATGACGACGAAGGACAGAAAGTCGTCGTGTTTTCTCGCGTGACATCGAAGCCTGGACTTCAGCTTCGTGCGATCATAAACCTGATCCGTCATATACACGGAATTAAAACCGAAAATCTCGGCACGTAAAAATAAAATTATACTGGAAACTTATTTGGAAAATAAAATACCTTCACTGGTAAAACCAGATGAAAATCGTTATGTCTATCACCGAGCAAAGCTTTCGCATTCGAATCATATACAGAAGAGTCTGTTAACATGAGATATATACAGATTGATTCACGAAGAGTTACCGCCACTAACAGTGCTTATTCCTTACATCATTTGGAGTCACTTTACTGTTGTGCGGATGCCTGAAAATGCACATTGTGCATTGGTTGGTACTAATGGTGATGTTCGTGTATTGGGTCATGTACAGTATGTTTATGTCGCTTAATTATATGGATTTAATATACAAGGAGTTTCATTTCCCCATCCCAGATCCCTTTAACACGTCCGAAAACAGGTTTGACCTTGAACGTCAGTTCCAAGTTTTGACGTGCCAGCCTGCTCCCGGAAGTTGGTATCAGTAGCTTATCAGTATTTGCGGATGTACTTCCTCTTGATAATTTAACATTGCACCCAATGGATCTGGTATTTTGGAGTTTTGCTTTTTCAGGCATCCACACAACAGTACAGTGACTAGTGTTAATTACCTTAGTCAAATAGATTCAAGAGACATTATATGTTGGAAGACTTTTGCTATTAACGAGCTTGTATCAACTTCTAATTCTGTTATTAGTATTGCTCAGTCTCCTGTATTGTATTCTATACGTAGGCATTAAGAAAAAAAAAAAAAAAAAAAAAAAAAAAAAAAAAAAAAANTCGTCAAAGATGAAGAGAGGAGCTTGCTCCCATCTTCAGCCGCGAATTTTTTACAATTTTTTTATAAATTTTTTAGATATTTAAAATTTAAATTTGACCTTGACCTTAACCATATGACAGGTAAATTAAATGGTCATCATCTAAGTTGAATGCAAGAGCATGGTGTTTATGTACTGGCCTACAAAATAGCTGTAATCCCGGGATACTTCGATAGGAGACTGAGTTCGAGCCTTGGAACTATACAAACTATTAATTCTCTCTCGTACTTAGACTATTAATCCTCTTTCGGATTTTGATAAAATCTGGTAATTTACTTTTCCTAGTGGTGGACATGAACCTAATATTAGCATAATATAAATTAATAACGCTAAAATAATAATAATATGATGTCATCCAAGAAGGCCGTCGTCTCAAGAATCCTTTGATAGAGAACTGAGTTCGAGTTTTGGAACTATATAAAGTATTAATTCTCTATCGTACTTTGACTAAATCAGCTAATTTTCTTTTCCTAGTGATGGACGTGAACCTAATTTTAGCATCGTTGTGATAAATGAATGACACTGAAGTAATAATAATTTATATATTTTACCTTTCTTTAACAGATGTGAGGGACGAGTCATACAGTCTCATTAAACATAATTATTCCAGCATGTAGGTTACGTGCGTGTGTGTACATGTTATTTGTAGTTTGTGTATGACTTGTCTAGTGACTGTGACCTTCAGCGTACATGGTACTTGCACCTTGTTTATGATCCGTCTCTCACCCTACATACACGACTGCTGTCTCTCTCTCTCTAGAGTATATAGTAATTGTTATCATCATGTCTGTATCAGTTGCTATTCAGACTTCGACAAGTTAACAGTGTCTAAGGTGAACGTGCTCTTCATCTTTGGCGAAGGAAAATAATCGGGAAAGTTATTTGTTTTGTTACTGTAAGAAGACTTTTTTTTTCTCAAATGCAGTTATACTCGACGATCATGGAACTTGCCATCACTAGGTTGTCAGGTGAAAGGATGCTGGAAGGAATATGAGAAAACCGAAGTGGAATGGTAGAGTATGAGACATGTCTCCATCAGGGTGCCAGGTAAATGGTTATTAGAAGGAATATGAGAAAACCAAGGTGGAATGACTGTTATACTGACCAGGATGGTCTGGTATTGTCTCGTACTATCTAAAGTCATGTAGAGTATCTGACATTGTGCAACATGTGCTGGTTGGTTTGTAAGTACTTATAACTTGTTTAATTTAGATTTTTTTTAAATATCTGTTTGCGATGGTATGTGGTAGTGTTGACATTATCTTTCTCCATACTTCATGACTCTGTCATAGTATTTTACTTTAGTCTAATGTTACATATTTTGTCCGTGTCTCGGTTGAAATTTTGTTTCTCTGTAGCATAGCTCGGACGTAGGATGTATGCGAGAAAGATCGTTTTACTATTTATTTTGCTGTACTAGCCAAGGCTACAACGCTAGCTTTTTTTCAGACACACAGTGTTGTCTAGCATAGTGTGCTGTACAGTGCTCGTCACTTGTACAATACATGTTGGTAGGTGATAATAACTACTTTTCTTTTATTTTTTTTGTGTTTGCTAGTATCAGCGTTTCGAGAGTGTATTTTTTTCGGTCTAGCATAATGTTTAGTGTTACTTGTGTGTGCAATATGCAGCGGTCGATGGGAGTTTATAACTATTTACCTTTACATTTTTTTAAATATCTAATCATCAATATATATATATATATCAGTGACATAGACTCTTGCATGACTCCTGGTTTACATACACAATGTTTAGTAGCAAGCAAAGGGGACACAACCTTTTACAAGTCGTTTAATGAAACGTTATATTAACTTTGGTGATAGATAGTGTGAGAGACGAGTCATACAGTCTCATTAAACACTATTATCCCAGCGTGGAGGTTGTGTGCATGCGTCTGTACATGTTACTTGTAGTTTGTGTGTATGACTTGCCTAGTGGCTGTGACCTTCAGCATACATGATACTTACATCTTGTTTATGGTTCGTCTCTCACCTTACATATACGTTGCCTGCAGTCTCTAGAGTATATAGTGATTGCTATCATTCCGACTCAGCTGCTATTCAGACTACAAAGAGTGAACCTTTTTCGAAGGTGAACATGCTCTTCATCTTCGTCGATGAAAAATAATCGGGTAAGTTATTTGTTTTGTTACTGTAAGACCGCCTTTTTTTTTTCTCACAGCTGCCATGCTCGTCGAGCATGGGACTTGTCATCGCTAGGATGTTAGATGAAAGGATACTGCAAGGAGTATGAGAAAACCGAAGTGTAATGGTAAATGTGATATTAGTCTATCAACCAAGTCATTAAAGTCTTCATAAAATAAGCAGCTAGACTTTCCCGTCACTCTTCACAGAAGGTTCACGATACATGTCTGCATGTATGTTCTTCCATGATTAGTAGGTTGTTAGATACCTCTGAGTCAGGGTACTAGGTTCGAATCTACGTTTCTTCTGTCCCAACTACAAATAGCTCTTATCTTCAGCAAATTGTTTATGCGCTTGCAGATGTAGACACTTAATCAGTAGCATATTCATATTTTACATCGTCATCAGCAGACTTGAATGTCATAGTTTCGTTCTCGATGTCCTGGATAGTTGTAGCAACTTCTTTTTTTTTCACCTTACATGCTAGCGAGGCATGTTGAAGTTTGTGTATGACTCATCCAGCAGCTGTGACCTTCAGTGTGCATGGTACTTGCACTTTGTTTATGATTCGTCTCTCACCCTGCATGTACGACGACTGCAGTCACCAGAGTACATAGTAATTGCTACAATTCAAACAATGTCTCTCCCTACATATCTTATAGCAAGGGGTTATGTTTAAAAAATGTATGTGTTAATATATAAGAAAGGTGTATAGAAGAAATATGAGACAACAAAGGTGGAATGATCGTGCATGTAACGTCCTCGGCAGAGCGCTATGTGAAAGGAGCCCGGGGAGTAATATGGGAAAATCAAGGTGGAATGGTAGAGCATAAGACTCGTCCCATCAGGACGTTAGGTGAAAGATGCTCAGAAGGAGTATGAGAAAACTGGGTGGGGAATGAATGTTGTACTGATTGGGACGGTCTGGCCTTGTCTAGCATTATCATCTAAAGCAACCTACAACACCCGACACTAGTATAAAATGTGCTGGTTGGTGAGTGTTTATAACTTGTTACTTTAAATTGTTTTAAATATGTTTTGTTTCTGTATGAATATACTATACTAATAGGCGAGTGTTCTGCATGTAGGAATTCAGCCATATGTTCTGAAGGTTATCGTAACCCTAGCAGGTACTGCGGGACCTTGGAGCCTTACATAGCACTCACTCGGCTAGTGTTATTCGTTAAACTTGCCAAGACCTGCACGGTGCTTGCGTCGTCACCCAACCATCTGTGCTGTCTGACATATTCCCTATCATATGACAACAGTCGCGTTATGCTGCTAGTGTTGTACACTGAATGTGTTAGTATGTTTCAGTTGGTTTGTAAGGAAGTTATTTGCTAGTCTATTGTACTGCCCAGAAAAGTCTTGTACTGTGCAGCATCGTTCATTTTTTTCATTCTATGTCTGGTTGATAAGAGCTAGCCATGTTAGCGACGACTCGAGTTGTCGACCTTGTGTCGACTGGTGGTGATCGTTTATATTAATATATAAATATTTTTACAGTTACCATGACTATGTGCTACATGTATGTATTGCATTTGTATATATCTTGCTTTTTGCATATCTTAGTATGTTGTAAGTTTTCCTTCCTGAATTTTATTTACGTATATGTTTCTTATTTACTTGGTTCGGAAATTATAACTAACTATGCTTATAAGCATGCTTAGGACATATACAGGGGATGGACAAAATAATATGAACACCATGCAATATAGTACATTTTGTTGCATGTTGGCAACACTGCTTCCGTGTAAATAATGCGACGCGTATGTATTGCACAGTTTACATGCCAAGTCTTGTAGGTTATATTTCAGTGTATTATACGCTTTGTTCCGCGACGGTTAAAACAAGTGATCGGTGAAATGTGTGATCTCTCACACTTCGAAAGAGGGCAAATCGTTGGTGCTCGGTTAGCAGCGTCTGTGACGAAAACAGCTGAGTTGTTTAACGTTTCACGAGCGACAGTATCCACGGTAATGACAGCATACACAAAACATGGTAAAACATCATCGGCGAAGGGGAATAATGGGTGAAACCCAAAGTTAACTGACAGAGACTGACGAACATTAAAAATAATTGTTGCCAGACAACATAAAACTACCGCGGCAAAAGTGACAGCTGAACTCAACACTCACTTGAGTAATACTGTTTCGACAAAAACAGTACGGCGGGAGCTCCACAAAGCTATCATTCATGGAAGGGCTGCAATTGCGAAACCCTTTATAACGGAAGCCAACACTAAGCTGCGAAAGAAGTGGTGCCACGACCATAAAACCTGGACACTTGATGATTGGAAGAATGTGGTATGGTCCGATGAATCATCGTTTACATTGTTTCCTACAAACGGCCGTGTTTATGTATGGAGAACCCCAAAAGAAGCCTACGATCTGGACTGCCTACTTCCTACAGTCAAGAATGGGGGAGGTTCTGTTAAGATTTGGGCGGCTGTATCGTGGTATTCAGCTGGTCCTCTCATTCACATCACTGGCCGGATTACTGCGAATGAATATCTCGACATCCTCAATGATGAAGTTCTTACTATGACTAGCATATTGCTGCCAAACACTGCCATATTCCAAGATGATAATGCGCCCATACACACAGCCAAAAAGGTTCAGTCTTGGTTTGAGGAGCATCAGAATATCATCACACAATCGCCAGACCTCAACATAATTAAACCGTTATGGGGCGTTTTAGAGCAGAGAGTGAGGTGCAGATTTCCATCTCCAACATCACTGAAGCAATTGGCGGTTGTTTTGGTACATGAATGGGACAACATTCCGTTGGAAACTATTCAGACACTCTACGAATCTATTCCGCGAAGAATTGCAGTTGTTCCTAAAAGCAAATGGTGGCCCAACACCTTATTAATAAATAAATACTGTGTATATGTCAGGTGTTCATATTATTTTGTCCATCTCCTGTATATACGCATGTAGTAATTTTCGTTGTCGACGTCACACCACGTCAGACGTCTGTTGTATTTCAACATGACGGTACAACTCATAAATCTTTAGTGACGTGTGCATTTGAACCGCAGATTTGGTCAGCAATGCATAGGGTGCGGTGCGTCCATTACATGACCTGCTCGTTCTCGCGACCTCACTCCATTTGATTATTATGTATGGGGGCACTTGAAAAGCCTGGTGTATGAGACTCCAATTGGATCTGGATCGGGGGAAGAGATCGTCGGTCGGGTGCGTACAGCTGATTACTCTCCACAGCACGTGTGGGGTCTTTGAGCATGTACAACAGATAAAAACACTTCGTTTCAAAGGTTGTGTTAAAGCATGAGGCCGCACTTTTAAACAATTTTTGTAAAAAAATTAGTTGAATTGAAATGTAATAGTTTCATTCTCAGTTATGTCAAAATGTACCTCGCTTATTAATTTTTGACCTGTGTTTATTTAATAAAACATATATCTCTGTGTTCTGATCTCTTGTAAAATCCCTAGAAGTATGAGTATTTAATTTTATTATATCCAGCATAACATATGTGCGCGCACAAAAAAAAAAAGTCGCACCTGAGTAACTTTGGCTGCAAATTCCTTATGCAAAACAAGTTGAAGGTATTTATTTTTTATGATACAGCGTGATCTTGAAGGATGTAATAAATAATATTTGAAAATGAAATTTAAACACGTTTATTGCATATATAAATCGTTTGGCGGAATTCGGCCGACAAAACTTCGTGAAATGATTCCTTATGCAAAATCAAGATGGAAATATTGGGCACTTGTACTTATACTGAATATTAAGGAAGATATACTCTTGAAAATCAAGTTTTTAATTGTATTTTTACGAAATATGGGAAACGAAGTTAAGTTTAATTACAATTCTCCGAATATTGTTTTATGTTACTGGGAACGTCAATCTAAGAGCAAACACTCATTAATACCTCCCCTTGCAATGGAAATAATAGGTAGCCACCCTCTTTTTGTCGGCAAATTTTTTACCATCTTGAATTATGAATGCTTCATCTTGGTTTATTTAGCAGCATGGCCTAATTAACACGAATGGTGCTCATGTTGCAACTGCCTAGGACCAATAGTTTTCGTGTAAAACGCACATAAACTTTCGACTGCAGCGATACAGTGGCTAGCACATAGTCAATACTACCGATTTACGTGTATTCTCGATTGAAGCGGCATTCGTTCTTCCACACTTGTGCTTTTATGGGAAAAGTAAATTCGCATAAGAGTAGCTACATCGGGGCCGCAGCGCTCGCCTTTAATCACCAGCCCACATGCAGAGTCCTCCCCTTTGTGCCTACCAGCACTGAAGTGGAGAAGGGGGTCGGNCCCACAACTTGGAGCCAGGTTCGAACCCCGGTATGTGCACCAGATGCTTTAACACGTGAGAATCGCGCCAGGCGATGCTGCAGCTGGCTCCCAGGTTTACTCGGAGAAGTCACGTTTTCCTTGCTTTCGTTTCACCCTCATCAGTTCTCAACATCCCGATGTTAAACATCCCTAAAAAAAAAAATTGACGCACTTTGGCATCAGCCACCAAGTTTTCCTGCTGTACTTTATATTTTCACAGCCTCAGCAATTCATTACATTTCAATCCACACCTCACCTCATTCTTCACGTTGTACAAGTGCACGCCTCTCAGGTGCACCCCAAATTTCCAACGTAACATAACACCAAATTTATGTTGTTTTTGAATGAAATATTTTTTTTTTTTGCTGGGGGATAACTGGTAAACTCTTTGAGCCCGAACGCAGGAAAAACACCCATGTAGGACTCAGTACAAGCTGATCTGTTATAATTTATTCTCGTGTCAGATGGTGACAGCGCCTTTATAGAAACACATGTTAAAAAAAAAAAACCATCCCAAACAGGGGCCGCGGTTGCGCAGTGGCTAGAGTGCTTGCCTCCCACCAAGACGAACAACACAGTTAAATTCTTGGAGGCGTCATCCCGATTTTCGCATGAAGGGGACAGAAGGGGGGGGAGGGGGAGGGGTTGGGTGTTGTCGGCGATCGGCGGGTTCTCTCGAGTTACTCCCATATCCCGCCCTGCATTTCATCGCCGCATCATACCCAGCCTACTTCACCCCAATCGACACCAATGATTTCAGCGGTTAATCGCTGCCAAAATCTCTTTCAATTCGATAATCCATTAACAAATCCACCCTGAAATGCATTGGAGTGGGTAGAATGATCACAGCGAAATTTTTGTGCCTTCAATAAAAATCGATTGATATCGCCACTAATCACACGAGGAGTATACGAAGTGCAAAAAAAAATTACCGTTTTTATAAACATTCAGCACTTTCGCATCACTCAGTTCAGTGAGACAACAGGAGTAGGAGGGGAAACGAGTGAAAAAACGCAGGAAATAAAGGCAAGAGCCTCGAATCAACAAAGGAGCCATAGCAAAGCAGTGGCTAGAGCACTACCCCCTCCCACTTATTATACAATCCGGGTTCAATCCACGGTGGGGAATTTCGCTTGTGGGAATTGTGCTGGATGAGACAGCATTTCCCCTGCTCTTGCATTCTGGCAATGCTCCAGTCATCTTATCTCACCACGCTCATTCCTCCAACTTTCCAGGAGTGTCAGACATATCCCTCGGGTAGGGCAGCCGACCCCGCTTGGACACCAGCCTCCCCAGACCCTGCTCTAGGTGGGAACTGCATAGGGTGATTTTCATTTTCTAGAGTCAGCTGTTGGAAACACAGTGCAACTCACCTGTTTATCCAGTGGAAGAGATCTAGATTCAAGTAATTTGTTGGCAGAGAATCAATATGTTTATCACTCAGAATGGAGGAGAGGTCATCCACTGGAATGTTTTAACTGTTTAATTCAGCGAGAAAATACAAATGTATAGTAATATTTTTAAAAGAAAAACTTGGGAACGCCCTAAGAAAACCATGATACGTTTGCACTAGCAGGGGCCCTGGGAAAGTATAAAACCTGCAGATACTGTCGCCTATGCATATAGATGTATATAAATAATAATGAATTAGAATATGGCTCAGGAGCCACTAATTTAAAACACAAAAAAAAAACCTAATTCTTTAGACAGGTGAGACTATGAATCTTTGGATTTGCTGGCCAATATCAGTCTGCTTATCATTTGTAATGAGAAGTGGCAATCAACAGGAGGTTTTACGCAGTCTCTTTCAGGGAGAAAGATTACATTCATAAAACTTTCAAAGCAAAGCAATGAGTAAATAATAATATATTGTTAACACAATACGTGGAAGCACTCAAGAGAAACTCCCACGGGTGAAGATGAAGGCAAAGGTTCCATCTTCAGCCACCATCTAGTGGCAGGTAGCTGAACTTCGTGCACCTTCTTCTGTGAGTATATGACTTCCATCACATGTTCCTAACTACAGCTCCACCATAAAGTACAAAATTGAAGCAATAATTCTGGAAATAAAATAATAGAACTTACGGTAGTACGAAAAGGCAACCATTTGATTTGGTTTTAACATGCTAATTCATAATACTTAAAAAAACCCCGAATTATACATCCGAATAACAAAAATTAATGTAAAATAGAGTTTTCAACCTTATTATTTTCATGAAATGACACAACAGCAACAGGATCTGTAAGTGTGGCAGATATTTGTGCACTTACTCTTTACATAGACAGTGTTCCCTCGTAAGTATCTTAAGTACTCACTATAATATTTGCAGTAGACTAGAGGTTCAGTGCACACTTCAAGGTGTATGTCGTGACTTTGTCTATTCCAAGGTGGTAGCAGAGATGAGCACTGCCACAAAAAAATTTAGTGCCACTGGCTAGTTAGCCCACAGTATAACTGTGACATAAAATACTGCTGGGAGTATTTTGTAACATTTAAGGTCAAACATAGTAGATAAGTAAATTGAATTATTAGTTGCATTCTTTAATGCTCTATGATATTAAGGTACTCCATGCATACAAGGGTATTATGTACTTGCAGTGTTAGAAAGTAGGTAACTTATATTGCTTTTAAAATGTGAAAGCAAAGGGGCATGTTTCTTACAGATGATGTTCATGACGCAGTTCCACCACCTTCCAAAAATTAAAAATTAGGAAATTTTTTCTGCTATCAAGACAGTCCTTGAACTTAATTTTAATGACATATTACACACAATGTATACAACCACAAAAAATGAAACTGTCAATCCTTTAATAAACATTAATTTGGTGTATTTTACTGTCTACATAGGAGGGATCAAATTTTTACTTAAAACAATTCTTCTGTTGCACTGACTTAATTTTTTTCCCATATTTCTTTGCTGGCGATGGTTTGAACTAGATCTTGGTTTTACTCACTTGCATTCCTCATTGCTGTGCGGAATTGTCAAAACTGTTGGCATAGCTATAAACCACTTATATTTTAAAATCCCATATGCAGCTGCCATTCGACCAACCAAAGACCACTTAACATCCAATCTTTGCTATCTTTCTATTTCTTGAGGAAGGTCTTCAAACTGAAATATACAAAACTGTGACTGCAATTCATCTACTCCTTTGTCAAAATCTTTTACATCAACATTCAAAATTCTTCGAAACTTCCTGATTCACTTTGCTGTGATACTCAAGTTCTAATATTGAAGATGCAGATTTAACAATAGCTGGCTTAACAAAATTTGACAATAAATTTTGCAACATACTGCGCAATACTGATCTCAATATATGAATTTGGGGCATACTAACTGAAGGATCACATTCGGTTTTTCAAATACATGAAATTAACATGAAGAAAAATGCAAAATGTCTTTTTTAAGTCAAAGACAAAAACATAAATAGCCTTTCCTCACAAAACATATTTACATTTCCAAAACTGTTCTCAAGATTAAATTTCTTCACTTTACTTGTGCTTATGGCTTTTGGTTCTGAGCACCTTTTCTTGTTTAAGGAATTTGTTAGAGGTTTTTTCACAGTTGTTTGAACCAGTCAGGGAACTTGAAACTTTGTTAATGTCAAGAGATTCTGGCAAAGTTTTGGAATTCTGTAAGCTTACAAACTCACATCAGACCCCTTCTCACAATTAACTTAACCTTGAGGGGCCCATTGCTGCAACACACCGCCTATTTAAATATTTGCTGAGAGAGATCCAGTATGCGCTTCTGAATTTTTCTGATTTCAGTATTACGCAGTACTTGAAATTGTATCAACTTCTCTTTCCTTTTAGCATTTTTTTTCCCAAGTAGTAATAGAGATCCATCAAGTACTCATTCACACTAACAGGAAAGCATGCTACTCCCTTCTCATCTGTTAAATAATAATTAGGTGACATGGACACCACACTATAGTAAAAATTTTTATTTCTCTTTTTAGCACACCTGCCATAACATTCATTTTTCAGGTCTACAGTGACCGGTGCATTATCTCCACTAAGAGCCATGAAATTGGGCGATGTACTTTGTACTTTCACAGTTTCAGTATTACAGAATGTCGCCACAATTGGATATCGCTTTGGTAACTGCCATCAGCAGGAATATAAAATGGAGTATTTTGCAAGGCCAACACAATTATTTTCTTTTTCCCTATTCCCCAGTTTATTAATAATTGATGCAGTTTTTGTCCTAGCACAACTGTATATTTCTTTGCCATTTAGTTATTTGGAAATTTTTTTGAACAATTAAAATTTTTGGTTGGCACAAGTGAAAAGTAGGTTATGATTGACAATAAATGCAGTGAACTATCAATCTGCCCATGTTGTTACGCTTTCCGTTGTCTTTATCAGCAGAAAACTCCAATTTTGCCCCTCCCCCCCCAAGCACACAACATTATCTTTATGCTTTTTAGTTTGCACGTGCTTCACATCATCACACTTGCCGCCATGAAGTACTGAAGAATTGCACCTACATAATGGACAAAATTCATAGTCGCACCTTTCCTCGACTTTGTTATGGAAGGAAATTCACACGAATACACACTTTTAAACACAACATCAAACTTCAACATTTTTCCGAAAACATCATGCACTTTTACATAAAATAAAACAACGCCCAACAGTTTCACAAACGTTAAACCAGCCATTTTTTATTCAGGCAGCACACCGACAGTGGTATTACGATAGTTACAATTATTGCTATATCAATTAAATAGATTCTCACATATCTACCAACAGCAAAATGTGGGACTTTTATGAATTTTTTTAAGCACCCAAATGAAAAATTAGGAGTTATCACATAGTCAGGAGGGTTGGCATGTCTGATGAGTGATGATGCATGTGTTGGTAACACAACGAACACATTACAAGTGTAAACGGGGCTGTCCAGGGGATTTTGCCCCCCCCCCCCTACTTGATGTCAATGTNATGTCTTAAATTTTTTATTCTACATTACTGGTAGAAAACATGTTGCTTGGAAACTGGTTTACCATTTGCTGACGAGCTAATAAATATTTTTGTTTGATAAGATAAATTTAATGCTGCTAATATTAAACTATTATATGAAGTACTATATATACTTTACTATCAATAAAGTGTTAATAAAAAATTAACTAAATTACAAATTTTTCTGATCTGCAATCACAGCATCATGTGTGTGTGTGTGTGTGTGTGTGTGTGTGTGCACACACGTGCGCATGTATACATGTATGCATATCTCTCCTCTATTTAGATGTTTATCCACAGTTAGATGCTTCATTTCATGCATGACTAAGCCAAAGGCAACTTGAGAGTCCAAAAGAAGGTGAAGTCCCATGAGCAAATGTTGGAAAAGAATTTGGGGTTTAATTTTGTTTGAAAGGGGTTGTTGCCAGGAGGCATTGCCAAGATAATCTAAAAATTGTGGCAATAAAACTAATAGTTATATTTTAAAAAATTATGTTATATCACAAATAAATTTTAATATAAGCACACACAAGTATAACACACTTAACAAGGCTACCAAGTTTTACTGATCTTACATGGCCAACTGCTTGATCAAAATAACATGTTAATACATAGGTAGTGGATACAAACTGACTAACAATTCTGCTAGTCATTCTTAAGATTCAAATTAGCATTGACAATTATTGATACATTTTAACTGGAACAAGCTCTACCTAGTGATATCAGTCAAAAATATAGTGCAAGACTGTTGTAAGTTCTCAGCTAATGTGTTGACATTTTGCGCTGATGTGAAAGCTCTGTTTATATCAGAAGGCAACCAGATTGCAGGAACGCATAAATATGTATGAACGACAGAAAAATTAATATCTTACAGTCAAGTACTTAGAGAGCCTTTAAAGTAATTGTTAATTAACAGTTTGTCAAGAGTTGGTCCTGGTTTGACAGACAGGTTATGTTCCTGGAAAGTGTCAGTTATGCAAAAATATGTTAGTTAAATCATGCTTCCTGTAGCAAATAATTGAATAGCAAAGTTAGGTTCCTTAATATTTCATAAACACCTACATTTTGCGCAATATCTCAAAAATGGTGCATAGTAGAAAAATCTATGGGATGAAAAAGTGTTTACAACTAAATTATAGGACAGTAAAGATTTCTACATTATTTGCTGTATCTCAGACAGTTTAGAATATATTTCATGCAGCGATAAACAAGACACATGATGCCAAATCGATGCAGATGCATAACTGGCCAGACCTTGGTTTCTTTGGCCGGGATATTCCAACAAAGCATTCTGGTATTGATTTCAACAAAGTATTCTGGTATTGACATAGGAACAGAACATACGTAGTTTCCGACTAGTGTGTCAACAGTGCTGTTAGCATTACATTAAAATGGTGATCAATCCCGCAATGAAAGTTCACCCTAAGAACTAATTTCTTGTGCCTTCTTGTTTTGACATTTATGGAGGATTTGGGTGGAATAATGACTCGCACAGAGAAATTACCAATAAAGCAAATAAATCCCGATTTTAAACTTAGGTAAAAAGAGTACATCAAACATGTCCATTATGAGCAACCACTGACATGTTGAGCTTTACTTGGAGCAGTTTCTTCCCTCCCGTGCTGAACATGCCTCACAAGGGACTCATTTAGAGTAATTAATGTTCACTTACACTTCTCCTAAACATTCCTGTTCACCTTTAAATGCCCACTGAAAAATATTTTTAACTTTTAACATCCTACATGTAGTAAAGACTATCAGCAGCTGTCTACTGTCATCAAAAAGTTGTGCAAAAGAGTGTATTATAAAGAGCAAAATAGTTCTGAGAGGCCTTAGAAAGGAAAATGTTTTTCCTAGAATAAGATCATAATTACACTGCTATTAAAATTAAGATACATTCAAAACTGCAAATATGCATACATTTTTACAATTAAGAATGTTTCAAGACATGATATTCATAAAAAAATATATTATGAATTTTATCACAATGCATAAGAAAATATACAATATGAGGAAACAATTTATTGGTAAAAGGGAATATTTGTACCAACTTCGACACATCCAACATTAATGTGTTGCAAGAATGTGTCTAACACATAAAGAAATACTAACTAAATAAACTATTTAGTCTTATGGCAATGTAGGTACTAATGTTGCAAGGAATATATCCTAACCACAATACTTCCTAATGGAGATGTTGTAAATGTAACAAACAAACCAAACTTTTTGATTTTCTCTAGCTAGCCTTGTTATGGACCGAAATTTATATCTTCATGTAATTTTCCTTTAAAAACCATTCTCATAAGTTTTATATTTTAATAACTTGTAACACTGAAATATTATTGTTTAAAAACTTGATGTTTGTCAAATTTCTACCATAATTTATTATATTTGTACAAATTTTAAGATAAAAACAATTTTTTTATAAATGATTTACATTTATTTACAGTAGACATACACACTAAAACTACTGTGTCACTGAACTGTGGTCCATGTAAGTATAAAAACTATTCACACTAGGACACAAAATTTGAAACTAAGCATTAATTAACATTTTAACTTAAATAGCATAAAAAAACACATTCCTTTCACAAAAAGGTCTTTTTCATGTTTGAGTTCCATGCTTCTGTTCAACTACAACACTTACACACACTGCCACATGTCTGTAGATACCACAAACAGTTCAAATGTTTCTTGAACATTTCAAAATGAAATAAGTAACTCTTAATTTCAAGAGTACAAAACAATCCTGTGTGTTACCCAAACATCCAGTAATTCACACAAGCACACAAACTTACAAAGGCTTCAGGAAAATTTGCCTCTCTCTTATTTTACGAAACCGCAGCATGTGCACGGCACGTTGAACTTCTGCAGGGCTGCTCAATGCAACACGCGCATCCCCAGTTGGCATACCTTTATCATTAAAACGGCGAATGATGTTTTCACGAGTGACGTCAAAGCCGCTAAAGAAATCTAATATTTCATCAACATCTGCCCTGAACGGCACATTTTCCAATGCTATCACACAGCCAGGTTTGCCAAAGCCTTCAACTGGTATATCCTGAGGCTGTGCAGGTAAGGCAGAATTAAGATGACGACCAAGCAAAGGCACACGGTTTGGAGCACTTGGAGATGTCCCAAGCAACCCTACTGACCTAGTACTCAACATGTTTCTACCAGCTGGTGGTTGCTGAAATCGTGGCCCATGACCAACAAGAGGTTGCCGAAGAAGGGGTTCTGGTTGAGGGAGTGACATACCTAGAGCCTCGTGCATTTCTGACCTGGGCATAGCTTCAACACTTACATTCTCCTTTCCAAGAGGCATTTTATGTTTTGCAATGGCCCGCACAACTTCTTCTGGACTGGAAAACTCACAAAATGCATCACCTGTTGGTTTGCTGAATTTGTCTAGCATTATATGGATCCTCATTGGCACCAAACCAACATCTGAGAAAAAGTCCAAAATGTCACGATCATTAGCATTATCAGGTAAACCTTTCAACAAAATACAATCTGTTATTATTTGTGGGGGCTTTGAGTCTTCTGGCCTGGGAACAGCTGAGGAGACTTCTCGCCTGGGAACATCTGAGGGAACTTCTCGCCTGGGAACATCTGAGGAGACTTCTCGCCGGGGAACATCTGAGTGAACTTCTCGCCTGGGAACATCTGATGGGACTTCTCGCCTGGGAACGTCTGAGGGGACTTCTCGCTTGGGAACAGCTGAAGAGACTTCTCGCTTGGGAACAGCTGAAGAGACTTCTCGCCTGGGAACCTCTGAGGGGACTTCTCGCCTGGGAACCTCTGAGTGGACTTCTCGCCTGGGAACCTCTGAGTGGACTTCTCGCCTCGGAACATCTGAGGGGATTTCTCGCCTGGGAATATCGGAGGGGACATTTCGCCTGGAAACATCTGAGGAGACTTCTCGCCTTGGAACATTTGAGGGGACTTCTCGCCTGGGAACATTTGAGGGGACTTCTCGCCTGGGAACATTTGAGGGGACTTCTCGCCTGGGAACATTTGAAGGGACTTCTCGTCTGGGAACATTTGAGGAGACTTCTCGCCTGGGAAAATCTGAGGGAACTTCTTGCTTGGGAACATCTGAGGGGATTTCTCGCCTGGGAACATCTGAGGGAACTTCTCGCCTGGGAACATTTGAGGGGACTTCTCGCTGCCGAGGATCTGCTGGTGCTTTACTAATAACAGCATTTTCTCTTGGAGCAGCTTGAACACGCTCTTGAGGCTCTGAGGGTCGTTTGTCATGTTTAAACTTCTTAGCATGCTGGAATTGATCCAAAGAACAAGGTGTAAGAGTAACCAGCTTATGCCCAATTGTTGGCTTCACAAGAGTACGAACAGCTTTCTTGGCATCTTCAGGTTTGTTGAACTTCACAAATGCCACATTTTGTTTCTTGTCATTTGGCATTAGTAATATGATTTCATCAACACCAAAATCATGGAACAATTTATTCAGATCATCTTCTTTGGTATAAACTGGCACATCACTGACAGTCAAACAAACAAAAGTCTCCAAAGCATCACTAGTTTCTTCATCATCCATTTCTTCTACTGGCATGTAAGAATCTATAGCTTTATCAAATATTTCATCATTTAAAGGCAACACTTCCACTGGTGAACCACCCAAAGGCCTTCCTGTAAGCATCAAGGCTTGTTCCTTATGTTCAGGTTTAAAGAACTGTACATATGCTATACCAACACGATTGCCATGATTATCATTAATGAATTTTATCCCACGACCACCAATATGAAGCCCATGAAAGAAACGTTTAATATCAATATAACTAGCCTCTGAGGGCATATTGCGAATTTCCACACACATGCCAACAGCATTTTGCTGTCGATGGTCAAAGGATCTTTCATTAGAATACCTATCTTTAGGGTATCTCTCATTAGCAAAACCTGCAACTCTTCCAGAAAACTGTCGATCATTTGAATGATTTCTGTCAAAATTATCATATCTGTCTTTTGAAAAATTATTCTGATCTGTCCGACTTAATCTACCAAAAAGTTGTGGTTGCCCTCTCCTGTCAGACGGGTATGAAGACACATTTCTTCTCTCTGTTTCACTGTGGCTGTTAGGAGTAAAACCTCTATTTTGCATTAGTTGACCTGCACCAGGCCCTAGCCCCCTTCCTCGTGCTGAAAATCCTCTTCGGAAATCGCCCATTCCTCTAATGGATCCACGGAAATTGCCTCTGGATGAAGGAAAGTCATAATCTGTCCTATTGTTGGCTTCGTACTCCTCTTCATTGGGAAATGAATCTTGAGGATTAGCATATCCTCCCACTCTATCATTTCTTGAAAATCTATTACTTCCTTCCGGCATTTGCCGTGATGGCGATGCTTGCCAACTCTCATGTCCTCGGAGCAGTATGTTTTCCCTGTCGTTTACATCTCTGTAACTTTCCGTTTTGATGAATGGTGTCTGCCCTACGTCGTGTCCAACACTTTGAAGAGGCAAGGATGGTCTTAGTACATCATTGGGGAAAGAAATACCACCCAAATGATGCCTATTATCTATTTCACGTAGACGGCTAGAATCTAAAGATGGTTGCAAAGGGCGAATTCCTTGTGAGAGTGCTGGTAATGGTTTGAAAGTTCCTTGTGTATTTCCCATAATATGAGCATTGGTAGGTAGATCCCATCTTTCACGACTACTAATATCTTGCATTTTACTTGGTGTAGAAGGTATGGCAGGCAGACCAGGTGTCGCCCCTCTTAAAGGCGCTGGACCCAATGTTCGCATAGGTGCAGGTGTCTTGGCACGCTGCATGTGTGAATAAGGAACAGTATCATTCTGAAGTAATTGTTGTTGTAATTGTTGTTGTTGTTGCTGCTGTTGTTGCTGTTGCAATTTTAAGTGTGGTAATAAAAGAGGTTGTGGCTTTGGAACATCTACCATATCCTCCCTATCGTCTGCATCTTTACTATTCTCGTCTTTTGATAATGAAGTAGAATCTCGCCTACGATCTCTTGAATTTCGTTTTGAGTCACGATCCCTATCACGACTGCTGCGATCTCTAGAGTGACTCCGATCTCTTGAGCGACTTCTGTCTCTTCTATCACGACGCCTATTTCTGTCACTACGATCACGATCTCTGCTGTTACTTCTATCTCTATGACGACGATTGCGATCACGATCCCTGTCACGCCGCCCCCGTGATCTATCACGCTTACTTCGACGATCCCCATCCTTATCTCGAGACCGTGACCTTTCACGTCTATCTCTCCTATCTTTATTACTGATAATGCTAACATTATCAGATTCTCTTTCCTTCTGTTCCCGCTCTTGTTCCCGGCGATCAGGTACAACTGAAACAGGTAATACTTCGGCCACAACAGGTACAGGCGTTGCTGGTATTGAAGCATTTGTTAGTGGTGCTTGTGGCATAGCTGGAGGCATAGAAGCATGAGGTGGGTGAGAGTGGAGGTGGGGTGGGGGGTGAGAGTGAGATTGGGGCTGGGGGTGAGGCTGGGGCTGTGAGTGCGGATGTGGCTGAGGTATTTGCTGCCCCATAACAGATGGCATGTTTGGCACTGATGGCATAGGTGTCATCGGTGGAGCAGGCATCTGCATAAATGTTTGAAGAGTGACTGACTGCTGACGAGCCTGTTCAATGACTTTCTGCATTTCAGTTCGAGAGCTCAGCAATAGCTTGATTTTAACTTCTTTTATTTTCCCACCATCAAGCATCATGGCTTGTCTAGCATCTTCATCCGTACTGTAAAAAGAAAACAGAAACATATATTACTCAATATGGCATTACAGATACTGAAAATGGAGGCACAGGACAGCAAAATATATTTGGGAGAAAAAAAAAAAAAAAAATTACAAAACATATCATAGCATCATAATCTATATTTCATATAAAACTTTGAAAACTGAATCTCTAATAGGTCATGAACATGTGCATGAAACACACACATGCAAGAAAAAAAAAGAAGTAAAAAACCACATAAATATTACTTACAGTTGACCCTTTAATTTTACACTCTCATTTCCCATGCTTTCCCATGTTTTACACCATCTGTTTTGATTCTGCCTAAATATTTACATTTGTAATTGTTCACTTTTTCAGACCGTACACTAAGATAACTCCATTTTCTCATATTACTTCTTTATTTTCAAATACTGCAGAATAACAATAGAAAATACAACTCTTTGTTTTGTAAATATCTTATTTCCACTTCCAATGAAACAAACATAAACAATAGGTTGATTAATGTTACATAGATCTAAAAGCAATGAAGACTGCAACCTACTTCTGCAACTGTTACAACCTGTACAGCATCTCTGGAAAGTGGCACTACCATTTTAGGTGATATCTTCCCATGCACACTCATTGATATTGCAATCTGGTGTATATGTACATGCCTATGGAAACGGTGTTTAAAGTGGAAAATAGGGGTTCTCCTGTATTCAATACTGTATATATATATATATATATATATATATATATATATATATACAGTAGACTCTCCCTAATCCGGCGTTGTCGGGACCGGGGTACCGTCGGATTAGAGAAAACGCCGGATTAGAGAATTCAGTTATAAGAGGTCACTTATTTGGAAAACCTTATTATGTATTTGCGGATATAATAATACCATTTTACATAATACTACATATTTGAATTTTAGGTTTGGCAATGAATAATAAAACAAAATCAAAATAAATCCTTGCTGGTGTATTATTCACATTAAGTGCATATGAATGTAAAAGTTAGAGGAATATAAACAAGTATACGTACTAAAACTAAATCAAAAATATTTAATTACTAACTAAATCATATGTGTAAGTCAAAAACTAGTCATTTTGAAAAGTAGTCTGTAATCCTCTTTTGTCGAGCTGAAATTGCACTTAACCTCGCTGCGTGGTCCCACCATTTTTTTAAGGTTAAAATGTCCGTACGCGTCGATGTTGTTTGTTGCTCGACGTATTGTAGCGCCTTCTCAAGAAATTCTTTGCCTTCCTTATGGGTTATTGTGGGTGGCTCTGGTTCATTAGAATCATCTTCTTGAGTGGAGCTGTTCGGACCTTGCAGTTCTAGGATGATCTCTTCATCTGTCAAAATTGGGACATCAATGTCGTCTTCCTTTTGCCACTCCACGATATCATTAAGTTCAGCACTCTCCAGCCCTTTTATAAGGGACACTNCCTCCCGGGGACCGCCGGATAAGAGAGAGCGACGGATTAGAGAACGCCGGATTAGGGAGAGTTTACTGTATATATTTGCATGACTTCCTCATAAAAATTCCATACAAAAAAGCAGTGAAAATGGGACTTGAAGAAGCAGCCATTAACTCCACATAATATTCATATGTCCCAGGCAATCAAAACACAACTACCCAACTACCAACATGATTTGTAAGACTGTCATTGAAGGGATTACATTACATTCATAAAGTCAAGTAGCAATTTGGTGCAAAAATAACCAGCAGAAAAGATACATAACACATAAAATATACCAGGGAATGAATGGCAAAGGTTATCTGAGAGGTGCTGATAGTTTAAAAACAAAGACTGTTACCAATTTATGGGCTGTTACGTGATGCACATTTGAAATTTTGTTTGTCTAAAAACTTAATCAATTTAAACAGATACTCTAACCAGTGGTTAGAACTGTACTCTTTGTATACTGTACTTACTTTTACCACAAAAAAATTAATGGTTTTAAATGTACTGATAAAGCTTTTCCTGCTAGTGATTGGCTTCAACACTGTTGTATTCTTATCATGAAATAAACATTGTGCTAATTTTGTGGTTAATGAGGTTGGTTGTAATATGTACTGTATTAGGTTTCTGGGTTGCCACTCCTGTCACTCATACCTACGTGATAGTTGCAAAGTTGACAACATATACATAACAAAAAAAGAATTTACAATGTCTGAGACATTATTATGGGGACAATAATAATAAATATTGGAGATACTTTAACTTACTTGTGAGTTATTCAAATACTACATGGCACAGTTGGCAGTCTATGCATTTTGTATTGTTCAGCTGTTAAATTAATTGGATCTTCACAGGGATAAACACATTTTTTGGATTATATTAAATAAAGTTAAAAAATCATGTAAAACCAGTTTTAAACCCTCCCAATTTAATTCCATTGAAAATGAGGGGAAAATTGAAAACAGAATTGAATATATTATGTCACACATTTTAACTAAAATTGGTTAGCCTGGTTAGCCTCTTCTGTAATGTGCCACTGAACAAACATTGTAACAAATGTGGGCTATATTGTGTTATTTTACAATAGTTTTGAATTTTTTCTTCACTTTAAAAGTTGTAAATGCGCTCCTTAGTTCCAAAAAGTTTTATCCCAAAAATATGAAGTAGTGACAGTAGTGGGTTACAAGCAATGTGCGGTGATGCAAACTTGGAAAAAATTAGTTTCAATTTGTTCTGAGTATTTCTGCAAGGATATAGAATATTTACTTTTATTCTATCTTTCATTAAGTATCGGAAAATATACTCCTGTTTGGTATTCATTAGGGGCTTGATGTGAAATGTTTTGTTTTGTTACACTTGTAATCAGATTTAGTTCTTATTACCTTGCAAATGTGTTCACAAATGTTGTCTATAAAAGGCTGTAATCATTGGAGCAGAAACAAAAAAAAACTTCACGTGGAGGTGAAAAATAAATTCTCTTCTGTGTGCACACATGCCAAATCTGTGGGGAAGATGGCAGAAAAAAAAAGTGCTATAAAAAATTCAGTGGTCCTTCCACTGGCAAGAAACAACAAATAATTGTGGATCAATGTATTCAAAAGTACAGTTTAGTGTTCTGATATTACATAGGCGATGGTGATTCCATTGTGCATTCTATGCTAATAGAAGCTGGTTTTAGGTACGTTGTCAAGATAGAGTGCGCGAATCACATGGTACAATGTCTTTCAGACAAGTTACACAAACTTGCCAAAGACACAAAATTACCAGTTGAATCAAGATGTTTGTTGATGTAACAATAAGTCAATCTTATTGAAGGTGACAGACATGCTTGCTTAACAAGAAATGAAACACTTGTATAAGGCATCAGAGTTGCCATACGAGAAGAAGGAAAAAACGGCACTGTTGAAGAGCTGCGACATGATGTGAGGAACGTGCCTTATCATGTATTTGGTCAACATGGGAACTGCAGTAGAGCATCTGTACCCGTAGCGGAGAAGCTGATCTCATACCACAAGTTACTAGAGGTGGATTATTCAGTGAAGTGCTGAAGGCTGTTGACTGTATTGCACAGAAGGCAGATATGTTGCGTTTCAACAATACGATAAATCAGGCGGAAAGGTACATGGGTTTCGCACCTAAATTTTCGGGTGGGAAAAGAATAAAATTTCCAAACGGGCAGCTATAGGCGAAGATGCTTAGGGGCTGGTCAAAGCCACATGAAACAACTAGCTTGGCATCTGAGTCTGCAGAAAAAGATGACAGGTCATAGTCCCAGGAAAATACTTAAGTGAAGCATGATGAGAAGAAACTCAGCGACTCAAGACGTCTCTGAAATATGAACTTGGAATGGTTCCGAATAAAAGATGAAAACTTGGAACATCTGTGCCAAATGCAAACTATGGCCTACAGTGTATACCATTAAATGTAGATGAACAGCAATTGGAAAGGAAAAGTAAGGATACTATTGAAAAATTTCAAGAAGACGTCAGTTCTCCACAGAAGCAGGCTCAGTTAGAAAGGAACATAATGAAAATGAACTTTGGAGAACATCGCTTATGAACAGACTAACAGTTTTGGAAAGTTATTAAGCTAAAGAAAACTACCCTCTGTCACAATATCATCAAAGAGATTGTGTATTCAAAATAAATTAAAACTCTAGGCATATTCTATGGCATAATAAACAAAGTAAATGCAATTAGGATGTACTAAGAGAAACATTCAGTTAAGGTGCAAAAATGTGGTTTGTTTGTTTCAGAAAGTGATCCATTTTTCGCAGCAAGTCCTGATGGGTTGGTAGGGAACGACAGCCTTGTGAAAGTCAAGTGCATTGAAAATATTGGAGAAAAGTATTTACAAATAGCAGCTAGAGAAAAGGGTAATAAAATTTGCGTGGAAGTAAACAGAAATGGACAACTGCGACTGAACAGGAAGCACAGATATTACTTCCAAATACAGGGTCAGCTTAATATTGCAGATAAGGAATATTGTGATTTCATTGTTTTTTCAAGTGCTGACTTCTTCGTAGAACGTATCGAATGTGACAATACATTGTGGAATGAAATAATGCTTCCCCTTTTGTGTAGATTCTACTACGAATGCATGTTGCCGAAAATTTTGGATGGCAAGATTCCCCGAAGACTCCAGGTTAGAGAACCTGATTTAATTTTAGACGTTAAAAAACATCATGAACGTAGAGAACCAGGAAAGCGGCGTAAGTGAATGTTTTATGTTCACTCTAATGTTCATAAGTAAATACCTATTACTGGAGAAAATGTTGTGAAACTATTTTTTGTCAGTGATTACATAGCCTATTACAGTGGAAGTGTTTAATAATGTCACCAGCATAATCATTTTTTAATTTTTTAATATATGAATAGAAATTTTACATAATGTAAATATATGTGTATGAACTTTTTTTTTTACAATTAATATAATATTACAATGGTGCAGCTCTTATTAAGACAAACACTCTTTATAATATTTGTCCATTTGTAGGAGATGCAGTATTGCATCAATTTTATTGCTATCGATGTTGCATGTAGCCCACTATTTTATAATAATGCTATCTCATTTTTCATAACGACGTTAACTGTGAAGTTTGTTAACTGGTGCTTTTGATGTTCAACGTACAGAATATCGTGAGCATATGAATATTAATGCCTACATTTTTGCAGTAGAAAATATGTTAATTATAAAAATGCAATTGACATTCAGTTATTCGTTTTGTGTTTGAATAAAACATAACAATTAATAGAAATTTCAGTCCTGAAAGCCAACTGTAAACCACAAATTAGTTTGGTTTTATAAGTGTTTCGCTGTCATATTGGAGTGATTGTCATAGTTACAAATGTTTTCGAACAGTGTAGAAATTCATATAATAAAATAATAATTATTTTGTGATGTAAGTTTCCAAGTTACAATATTGTGAATAATGAACCACTTCTTCATCTGTTTAGGTTATTACTATTGGTGCCTTAATTGTTACATTATTAGTGCACCAACTTCACAACGCTATGTCTCAGTCTCGAACCCAGGCAAATACTGTTCGGAATTCCACAAACATGAAATATGTTTGATATTATCGACAGCTTGGTGGTGTTATTTTTCCTCGACTAGCGAGTCTTGTCTTTTTTCTTTGAGCACCTTACTTGTATTCATTTCGAAAACTTAAATTATAATTCCATTATAAACATATAAGTTTCTTTGAGACACTACCATCTTCATAATTAATTTCAACTGTGTCAGATCACTCATGTCACATAATCATAAAGGGAAACAATCATCCTTGTTTAAAGTAATTATTTTGCTAACGCTATGATCTAGTTTAGTTCAATCATTTGGCTTCTGAGTGATATGAATATTCCATGCGCTATAATGCATTAATTATGCACAAATCACGAGTGAGTGGTGTTAAGGCACTTAAGAGCTGAGGTCCTCAGCGCCGATGAGGAAGAAGAGAGGTGGAGATGGAGCAGTGGTGGAATGAAAGGGTGGGGGAAACAGGAGTACCACGAGAAAACCCATCACCCATTGGCAACGTCTGCCATGATTCCTACATGCGTAAATCCGGGGAATGACCCCGCCTGGAATCCAACCCGGAACGCCCTGGTGGGAGGCTGGCTTGCAAACTGCATGGCCACTGCGGCCCCCACAAATCACCAAATGTATTACTAACTTAAAGTGGGAAGACATAGTATTAGTTTGGCGAGTTTGTGTTGTTACCTATACATGTGTTTTCTGATGGAATTTTATGTGCATTTTTTTCCACTGAAATACATCTACGTTAAAGTAGTCGTCTCTGATACTCAGTATAACGAAAATGCACTAATATTGTCCTGAATTGGAAAAGTGTAAAGAACATTGGAAACCCCACTCTCGTCCCTCAATTAGAAAGCATAGGACTCAAATCCTGGACCTTCTAAACATGGGGTGCAAATCAAAGTACCTGTCATATTTATAAAGAAGCGGGATAGTAATAAATACTTTGCTTTGTATTCAACGTGCATGATAATACAAATTATGCTGAAAATAAATACGAGATGTTACTGCTCTGTTATTCAATGTACAGATGTAGAGCAAAATTGACATTTACATACTTTTCCCGTATCTACAAAAAAAAAAGAATAATGCCGGGACACAGAGGACACAGAAAAAGAAACCTAGTTACCAACTTTGTCAATTTTGAAACTGAAAACTACAACAGAATTAATTCTACAATAAGTTAAAATACTGTTTGCGGCACCAATTCGCCAGTATGTTATATACTTTTACACATAATAAATTCTATTAAAAAAGTAATGAAATGGGTATTAGTTTATTAGTTTTGTATTTTCTTTATAAAGTGATAATTACTTGGTGTTATATTTGATACATAACGGGAAATGTAAACACATCCAGCGCAAACATTAAGCAAGTCCGCAAGAGTTGAATACCACAACGAAATGACTCGAGCACTAGATCTATGAAGCTAGCTGGTAGAAGACGTGGTAACACTGGGAGCGATAGCGCGTCCGAGCTGTGCGAGTGCAGACATGACTACGACACTTGGCTGCGCAAACAACGAATTCGCGACAAGCGCTGTCTGGCGGAATTCACATGTCGGAATTCGCGTGTCATTAGGACGGTACAGAGTCCACTAGGTCAAAGGCCAACTGAGCCAGTTGTTGCTGTTTAAAGAAATCTTTTCAATATATGGATACCTCAGAAATTTAGAACCGATAATATGCCTTTCAATTAATTGTGTTTTAATGGAGCTTTGGGTTGGTAAAATCAAGATCAGAATATCCTCAATGTAATGGCTTTGCTGAGAAAAGAGTAAATATTGGGAAGGAAAAAAAATCAACTGATATAGGCTCTGCATTATTAAGTTATCAAAATACACTTATGTTAAGCTCAAATGTGACACCTACTCAATTGATTTTTAGTCTTCTTACTATATCCAAACTTTTTATAACTGATAAACTTTTGCAACCTAAATAAGTTCTGAATTTTTTTAAGGTTCAGTGTAATGAGAGAGGAATACAATAAAAAGTATTACAATAACACTGCAAAGAAACAGGACTTATCATCTTTCAACAAAAATCAAAGTGTAGTTTATAAAAAGAAAGACATTTGGGTGCCAGCAAGAACTCTTGCTCATATTTAATTCAAGATGAAGAGGGTAGTATTAAGTAGACAACACAAAGAATATTAAAAGGCTATATACTGGTAGGTCTACAAATGATAAAAACCCTGTTATAAAAGGTCAATGTGATCCACAGAGGTATTGGTCTGGAGAATTACGTCATCATAATAATGAAGAGTTAATTTTAAATGAAAACAAAATATTGTTGGTCGTAAAGCTAGGGAGAAAGTTACGCACAAGCAAAGATATTTATATGATTATCTATTACAATTATTATCCTTTAAACACTATGTTATCTTTTTCTATTAAAAGTGGGATGATGTTGTAACGACGTAATATATTAATTATCGGGATACGTGGTTCATGTTCTTTCGTTTTGCAAAGGTTTGTAATATTTTATCGGGATTCAAAATTAAAGCAGTGGTAGTTTGTTTATCGGCCGTACGTTTGCCGTTTCAGGAAATCTTAGTTTTTGTTATGTGTCAGCATTAGTGACAGAAACTTTCCGAACTGCGTCAACAGTTTTTGTTCTAGAAGGTTTGATTATCTTTTACTACGATGCAGTTCGGGTAGCGTGGGAAGAGCATGCTTGGCACATGCTATGCCCTTATTTGATAATGGTTGATGGTACTTTGAGAAGAGGGGGGTTGATACGCACGCAGAGACTAATACTCGTGCGCCTATCGCCGACGAGCAGTCCCAGTCCTCGAACAGTAGACAACCGACGAGAGCAGTTGATAACCAGGACTCGCCGAGGCTGCGTCTGGCGTGGCGCATAACCCCACACTGGCAAACTTGAACTGGCTCAGTTATTTCTCTGCCGGTGTGGGAGGTCGCTGCCTCTGTATTTTCTTGCGATGCAAGTTTGCAAGACGTAAATGAATAATTAAACGACTGTGGTTCTGCTCTCTGTTGTTTTGCCTGTAAACCGGTTTGTACTCTGCATACCTGACGATTGTATGTGAACTGTTTAATTGGAATCATAAATGAAAGTTCAGAGTAAAAAACCAACATTGGACTTTATTTATATTTATTGGCACCTATAAAGTTTCATCTTACTACCAACTGAGCTAACCGAGTTGTAATTTCCATTCGTCACACCAGGCGAGGAATAGTACAAATATGGCGGCCCTAACGCGCCGCTGCATCATTACAATGTATGTATTAAATTTTTGAGTTTGCATTCCTGTCACTCATACCTACGTCAAAGTCACCAGGTTCACAACTGTAACGAGAGAGAAGTAATGTCTGAGATATTATTATGTGGACAGCTGATGTGAATAAACGTTGGTGATGTTTTAACTTAATTGTATAGTATTCAAATACTCCATTGATAACTAAGGGAATGAATTTCTTTGTGTTTACTGTTGAACTACGCTGAATACTGTTAAGTTTAACTCAAAAAGTATTAACAATTTTAATGTGTCAAACTTGTGTCTGTTTTTAGAAATGTTTCAGTGATGCTGCATTTAATTGCCTCTTTGTAAGTACATGATTCACAACAGAACAAAAAATTATACCTGAAAGCTATGAATGCATCTCCTTGTTCTCCACCAACTATATGCACACCTCCTTCTGGAATAGACAGTCCCCTGAAGTACTGTCTTATGTCCAAGGCATTTGCAGACCATGGGAGGTTCTGCAGACGAATTATAACACTCATCTTGAGTCACTGTAACAAAATTAAAGAAAAATTACAATTAATATAAAGAACTGCTTTAATTGTGTTTGAAGTAAATGTGAATAGTTATCATAATGTTTTACAAAATCCATAAATGAGATACATTGTACACTCCAACTTCTATAACAAATCTGTTCCTTTCTCAGATTATTTTTTTAAAAATATGTTTTAACTATACACAACTACACTACAAACTAAATTTGAAAGGCATTACAAAAATTATCACCATCTAGTAATGCCACCCAAAAAGAGAATAAAGTAGAAATTTAGCAGGTCCGCAAGAGAAATTAAGTGAAAAATGACATTTTCTGACAGCACTTGACAGAAGGAGCTGCTCAGAACTGCTTGTTCCACTGGACACTAATATTACCCAAGCACTGAACTTCCGAAATGCACATTTTAGATACAATTTTTATTGAACAATGTCAACATTAAGTATATTATAAGTAGACTTTCATTTCTTTTATTTCACTTTTCTTTAAAACCAAGAGTAAAAGTGTGCAAAAATGAAGCGGGGAATAGGGACTGCACAATGGAAAGTTTTGAGAAAGGGAAAGTGTGGGCGACCCATGATGTGTGTGTGTGTGGTTCACCTATTGTCCACAAGGTGGCTCTGTCATCTCTAAATAGCCAGAAATGTAGTCCCTTGTGATGTGATATGCAACATGTATGGGATATTTGAGCGGGTACGGCAGAATCTCATACACCATTGTAATGCTTGCGTTGAGGTTGGTGGCCGTCACTTTGAGCAACTCTTGTGTGGTACAAACTGATATGTTAAGATCGGTCTGTCAATAGAATGGTCCTGTACAGTTCTACCTGTCAAGTGTTCGCACTCAATGTCAATAATACACATAACCATTCCGGACATCTGTATTCGTGTTACACATGTTTATGCCTATATCTTCTTTAGCTGCCTTCGTGGACCAAACTTTCCCAATATCAAAACATTCAGTGATGCTGCCCCAATTCCTAGTTTCATTTTTGCACACCTTTACAGAAATGCTCTGTTATAGATTACAATTTTCCATCTGAAATTTTTATAACTATAGACAGAATTTACACTTTACGCCCACAAAATTTTTAAATTTCATTAACTTTTATTTCTGATCGTTACTTTTCCTTACACTTTACTCAAGCATTTTTGTCTTTGGGAGGGGTCTGCATCCTGTGGACTCACCCCATATATATATACCTGGCCATATGCACAGGTTCACTTACAAGTTAACCCCTACTACTTGCTCTAGTGGAGAATTCTAGTATCACTAAATTTCATATGCTCAGTCCATTTTAATATAATCTTGTATGGCTTCATGAAGTTGAGTGTGGATGGTTACTAAATTCAAAGATAGCCTACTAGAGTTTGCCCGAATTTAATGACATCAGTTGATCTCTCAGTTAGTAGATAGCACATGAAAATATTAAGTATTGCTTTCATGTGAAATAGAATTAAGTGGTCTACTCCTCGAAATATTTATATACACTGAAGAGCCAAAAAAAACTGGCATAGGCATGCGTATGCAAATAACAGAGGTATGGAACCAATCAGAGTAACGCGATACGGTCAGCAGCTAGATCGGTTACTGCTACTTCAATGGCAGGTTATCAAGATTTAAGTGAGTTTGAATGTGGTGTTATAGTCGGCGCACGAGAGATGGACATAGCATCTCCGAGGTAGCGATAACATCTGAATGTTCGCGTACAACCATTTCATGAGTGTACCGTGAATATTGGGAATCCGGTAAAACATCACATTGTAATGACGCAGTAATATTAATTTGTGGGACACGTGTTTAAATTTCTTTTGTTTCTCTTAAGCTTTGCCAAGCTTCGTAATATTTTTATCGGGTTTGAAGTTTAAAGCCGTGGTGGCTCGTTTCCCGTGGTAGTTTGTTTGTCGAGCAGACGTGTGCTATTGTAGGTTATCGGGCATATAGGTGCTGTTTTAAGTTTAACGGGCGGACGTTTCCTGTTTCGTTTCAAACATCGTGGTTTTCAGTTTTTAGTGAAGCGTCAGCATTATTTAGAAACTTTCAGGCTGCGTTGTACAAGTTTTACACGAGAAGTTCGTTTCTGTGGATGTTGACGGCGTCGACAGTTTTTAGTGTGTATAACGCAGTTTCATGCGGAGCAGTTACGATAACGTGTTGAGAGCGTGCGTGGCCAGGCCCTTATCTCAGGAGAGGGGGGTGACAGGTAGAACAAAAGACGCATCTGTCTGTCGCTCTTCGAGCAGATACTTCCGGTCAAGCTTCACTTCAAGTCAGTCGGCGGCGAGGGCAGTCGCCCTTCAGTTCCGTCAAACAATGGTCATCTAGGCCGCGTCGGGCAGGACGATAACCCCCACATCAGCAACTAAACTTTGTTATTTTAATTCTCTGCCGGTGTGGGAGGTTGAAGCATGTAATATTTCTTTCAATGCAAGTTTGAGACATCAATAATCTGTAAACTATGGTGGTGCTGGTCTGTATTTGTATATTTAATTGTGAAGGTTTGTACTCTGCATACTGGAACTTCTTATGTGAACTGTGTCATTCAAATTATAAATAAAGTATAGAACAAACTAAGCTGGAACTTGAACTTATTTCTTAATTAATTGGCGTCAATTGTACTGAGTCTCGTGTTCCACCATTGAGCAAGCTGTGGCAACGTAACATTCGGCAGTGTAAACTGCCCGAACGTTACAACATCTTCGACATCACTGTGGCCGGAAAAGGATTGTGAAAGAACGAGACAAACGAAGAATGAGACAAACGACGACTGACGAGAATCATTAAACGTGACAGACACGCAACCCTTTCTCAAATTGGCGCAGAATGAATTTGTGGACTGCCCTTCAGGATTCAGGGTGTGAATTTCATCCTGCATACCTTCAGACATTAGTCGAGTCCATGCCACGTCGTCTTGCGGCACTTCTGCGTGCTCGGGGGGGCCCTACACGATATTAGACAGGTGTACCAGTTTTTTTTGGCTCTTCAGTGTATAATTGCTTATTCTCTATGAAATGGGTCGACATCCGGGATGGTTGCAGTGATCTGACAACGTGCCAGCCACATGAGTGAAAGTTGTATTTAATACCCAGGGTGCTAGTGAGCCTCTGCCAATTTACACAAGTGTGAATATGAGTTCTCAGGGTAATGTGGAACGTTCGGCCAGTGTGGCCGGTGGGTACGAGCAACAAACAATAAAAGTTTTGCTTATGTTCTCATGACATGCAGCGCTGTTAGGCGTCACACTGCACGCCCTTAAGGACACGTGCACTGATACTTTGTTACCAGATTAGAGTAACATAGGAGTCTTGAAAGTATATGAGGGCGAAGCGAGGTGAGTATGGAGCAGCACTGGAATGCAAGGGCAAGGAAAATGGGTGATCCCTGAGAAAACATGTCAACACGATCCCCACGTATGAAACTCTGGGAGTGACTCCGCCGGGAATCGAACCCAGTTCTCCTTGGTGGGAGGCAAGCGCTTCAGCCGCTTGACCAACCGTAGCCACCCTTATTACCAGATTGATTGGCTGTAGCTGCCACATGGTACATAACACAAAACTCCGTCAGATACACTGAAAATAATATTGTTGCTGCCAGTCTATGGTTATGCCCCTTGGAATTAAACAAAGTTTGAGTCACGGGTGATCTTCGCTGGCTGGGATGCAGCAGGATTGAAATCTCGGAGTCAGCCGGTCCCATATATATCTATCAACACGTGGCCGGCCAGAGGTGCCATAAGAAATGTTCCGCATTTGAGATGTAGGCACTCAAGGGATGCACATCCGTCCCTCACCCCTGCTGCTTCGATAATGGCAACATGGTGGCCGGAAGGCAGCCTCTCCAGGCATCCTTCCAACTGTTACACAAAGCGCCCAAAACTATGACAAAACGAAAACCGAAAAATACTTGTTTGTTTTAATAAAATATTCCCATAGCAAGTTCCTTGTTAAACATTATTGCAAAAATAACGGTACAGTAGAAAGTTGATTATCCGTATGTCGATTGTTTGAATAGCCAGTTATCCAGACTCGTTTTAAAAATAAAGAGAATAGAAAAAACACTACAGTCTCTTTCGTCACAGTGTTTCCCTTACCCATGGAGGAGAGACAAGCACTTGTGTCGGCTCTTGTGATGTGCCCTTACACGTGTTGTTCACAGAAAACACGTCTGGGAGGGAGGTAGTTACTTGAACTGATTTAACTTTTATATTTCATGTACGGTTTCTGTTTTGGATAAGCTTACAATGTTCTATGCATAAATTTTACGTTGTGTGAAAATGATTTTTTACAAATTCTTTTATCTTCATTTTCAACATATTTCCATTATCCAGAGTTTTGATTATCTGAATTACCTTTGGCCCCTATTAGTCAGGATAATCAACTTTCTACTATACTTTGAATTTATTGTCTTGGCAGGGGGGAGGGGGGGAGAGTATAGATTTGTTAGCGCGGGCTGTAGCTTTTACAACTTCTACTACACCCAATTAAAAACTTTGCGTTCTTGTTACTGGAAGTAGTATTTTGGTTGTTAAGTTAAGCTAGGACATTCCACTGGAGGGTGTACTTACAACTTCAACACTCGAGTGCTACACTTTCTTCACCACCTCGAGGAGGTGGAGTAAAAGGTCCAGAAGATGTAAAATAAATGTGGTTAAGAGGAATAAACAATTTACGAATTTCAGATAAGTTGAACATGTATTTCGGACATGGTAATTATTCCACCCATAACTGAAAGGGTTGCGAATGGCGAACATTTAATAAGAATACTTAATAGAAAGGAATACACACACACCCACCCACACACACAGACAATTTTAATTTTTAATAAATGATTGGAAAATAAGGGGCATTAATTGCATTTTGATATTTATTTTATAACTTTAGACATAGACAGTTAATACATATGAAATCTATGTAAGCGTAGGAAATTTATTGAAAATAGCTTCTCAGTTTAGCTCCCAGACGCTCGGGTGGCGACTTTTACACCCTCTGCAATCATCAACATATCAACATGTACCCAGCTACACCCTCTACAACTTTGGATGCTGAAGTTGAAGAAGGTACCAACCACGTGAACAAAGTTATGTGATGTCGCCATTTTGAGGATTTTGAGAGTATGTGACGTCATGTGGCACTTGGGTGCCTCGGTACCACTTGGTGATGTCACGTATCTGCTGCGCCCTTTGAACAGACCACTGCTTTTTCCTACTGATATCCAATACTGCTCCTTCACCCTTACACGCATACTCATTTGGGGTCTCCTCTGGATACTGCTGAGTTGCCGTCAAGACTGAACTAGGAATAAGGGGAAGAGGTACGATGACAAATATAATGTATTTGCTTGGGCCAAGAGAAAAAGGCACGTAAAACTTAAATACTATCAGTTTTCAAACAAAAATGTACGGATGGATGTTTCTAAGATGATGTGGACAGAATTTTATGAAGTAATTTATTTACAAGGACAGGCAACAAATTATAATAATTTAGCAATATTCAACAATTCATTATACCTTTTAAGTTAGCTCATAAACGTATCAGAACAGTTTTGTGGGCCGTTATCCTGAACAGTAAATGCTGAAAATCTGATAAGTGCAAAGATTTGTTTTAAAGGATTTGTAATTATTTAGGTATGCATGTTTAATACATTTATCATTATAGGGGCGTGAGTTACACTTTTAATTTAAACATAATTTAACTTGTCATTCTTTGTGAATTAATATGTATACATTTATAATAAATAACACGTACATTGGAGAACAACTAAAATCTATATTAAACCAGGCATAGAACTTCTTGGTCGCTGAAGGTCAGGCAATCTGACTTGCTCCTCCCACTAGCTGGTGCCAGTAGCAGCCTATCATGGTTGTGCGCTGTTGCCTACTTCGCAGTGTTACAATGTCTATAGTAAGTCAAGCAACATGTTTCTCAGATGTGCTCATAAAATCGTGAAATATTTCATTAAAATTAGGTTACTTTTTGCAAGGGACTCATTCATTGAATAAATAAGTAATTGAAAATCCCAAGTCTGTATCTCTATCCGTTCATGTTTTACATTAGTAAGGAGTGTGCATGATAGCTGGCATAAACTCATGACTATTTTTCAGAACAGAGGATATTCTTCGTTCTTCCCTTGACAGGGAAACATTTTTCTTAGGTATATCTAAATGTGCCTGCCTTGCTTTGAAAGCAGACGATAACAAAGTCTGAATCGTGCTTAGTCGACACAAGATAATATGTAGCACAGATGCCTCATCCCGCCTCCCTCCCGTGTTGGGTGTCTGCTCTGTTCTGTAGCTTTAGTTCCGCGATAGGCTTTATACATTTTTCACTGTTTTTCAATAGCTTGCATGTAAAGTTTTCGTTGAAATTATGGCACTTGTAAACCTTGTGCTACCACCAGTAGTTGTAAGAAGGAAGTGGTTCACAAACAATTTTAATCTAGAATCACTAGTGTGCATTAATTTTTTTAATTAATTATTAAACTAAGAATTTAGCGAAAGTACAGTGATGGATATGCGCTGCATCTACATCAAAGGCAATATTTGTGTCACAAAAAAAAAGTCAGGAAACGAGTTACAAGTTTCGAGGACTACCAAAGATTATCTTCGGAGAACTGTGTTACAATTTTATGAAAAGGGGGAAAATTATGACAACCAAACAAATTACGGCAGCTATGCGTGACGATTTCAACACGTTCCATAGCAAAATTCTTGAAAATGTTTTGTTTTTGTTTTAAGAAATTGAATTATGGGACTAAGTTTGTAATGGAAAGAAATGACATACTGTGCGTGGACGGGAAGGAGGAGCTTGTGCTGCCATGATAAGCTACATCAACAAAGTTGATTTTTTTTTTCTACACTACACAGAACTATAATGGTTTGATTGGACTGTTTTATTTTCGTATTTGAGACTTATTGTTCAGGGGTAACCACTGATATGGTTTTTTTTATTGCTCTGTTTTTGTTCACTTTTGTGGTGTTTTTTTTTGTCATGGTGTTGTCTTTTCTTTTGGGTTGCTATTGTTGTCTGTCCTGTTTTGTAAAAATTAGTTGTTTGTCCATCTTTTTGTGATTTTAATATTCTATTGTCAAGGAAACAGCTTTTCCTTATTAATCTGTCTGTGGTGTTGTAAAAGGTATTTTCGTTTTTGTCTTGCTGAGTCTGTGTATGTTTATTTAGTCTCATGGTGTCGGCAATGGACACAGTCCAATTAAACCATCATAATAACATGAACTCACAATTGCCATTATACTACAAAGATAAAATACACAGAACTGTAAGTAAATTACAATCACTTTCCATTTAAAACAGCAGGTGGTGTACAGAGTAAATACATGAAAAGACGCAGAAGCTAGCTGATTTACATATGCAAAGTTTAGATCCCCTTTTACTGTACATCTTAACTAAAAATATTGTTGCGCGCGGACTCTTACACTGGACGCGGTCTCTTTGTATCCTGATTATGCATAGTGGTCCGGCACTGTAGNCCCCTAAATTACCACACAGATCGGCTCACTGCTTCTGTCGCCCAGCAGTCGGATTGAAAGTCGACCTGGCTGGCATCACAGCCACTCCTCCCCCTGCTGGAGGAATCGACCACTTTAGTGGATGAGCAGCGGATCGGGCAGATCAGCGGACATGGCTCCGCTCCCTCAGCCACCATCCGTGTCAGTATCCTTGACCCTGTTCCCATAACCTTGAATGACTTTGAACCCAAAAAAATGTGACAGTCCCAAACATATTTTTTAAAAAGGTTAAATTTTTTTTAATGTATTAACAAATTTAAAAAAAATATAAATTAAAAATGTATTATTTTTTAAAATGTTGAATGTTTGGGTATAAGGGGATGGGGGACCACAGCCAGAGCCGACCGGCCACCATGTTGTAATGCCACTCGACCATCATATTGGATCTGAGTGACCTTGACCCCATGACCAACAACCAACTACGAGCGAGCAATGTGATATCGTGAAATCATCAGCGCAACCAAGTGGTAGTGTTGGTGGTTGAGCTGCAGCGTGTAAATGGTGGGAGGGTAATGAGGGGTCGGGGAGTCGAGTGAATGTGAGTAATAAGGAGGTGTGATGTAAGCCCATGATTCACTGTAGGGGTAGTTGGGTGGATGGGGGGTCGATTAGATGGTCAATTGAATATAGTGGTCCGGTGTAGGGGTAACAGAATAATTACCCAATGGAAAACAGGCTAAATTGTTTGGAGAGATGGGAAGGGAGTCGCCTTGATGTGGTGGGGAGAAGGGGGATCAATCAAACACGAGTAATCAGTCAATAAAAATTGGAGGAGTTGGTGGTGGGGTGTCAGCCATCTGCTGGTCGTCATGCCAAGAGGTTAGTCGCTCCACCCATCATGGAACCTCTGACCTCCAGCATAATGCTATTTATAAAAAATTTCAGAATTTTCATAATTTTTTTAAATTGTTAAATGCGATTTTTTGGGTTTAAGGTTATGGGGTTGTCACAGATGTGAGGTCAAGGTCAAGATCACTCAGATCGAATATGGTGGTAGGTTGACCCAGGTTCCGGTCCCCCATCCCCTTATACACAAACATTCAACATTTTAAATTTTTTTATTTATATATTTTTTGAAATATTTTATAAACTGTTAAGAGTTTTTTAAACATCTAAAAGTTTTTTTTTTTTGGGGAATTTTGCGATTATTTGGCTATACGGTCATGGGCACGGGGTGAAGGATACAGAAGTGAATGGGGGCTTGGGGAGGGGACCATGTCCGCTGATTCGCTGGACCTGGCTCGGAGCTTAGAACCCGCTTTTACTGCTCTGAGGATTAAGGGGCTCATTCCGCTAAGAGCCTCGAAACCGGTTTGTTCATTTGAGAACTTGATCAGGACATTATTTTATTTTATGTTTTGGTGATAAGTAATTTTATTGATAAAATGGTGGAAAAAATGTCCAACGGCCGACCGGAATGACAAGAACATGAACAACTTCGAGCTCCGGCGCCCCGTGCCCTTGTTCCGAACTTCCCATTTTCCTACTACTGTCGGCCCAATGTGGCATTTGAAGAATATTCTGGACCACAGCAAACAACACTGTAAATACTCCCCACAGCCAGAGAGCAGTCAGTCTTTTGTGGTAGCCGTCTGGTTGAAGTGCGATAATTGGGCAAAGTCTGGTGCAGCGAGGGGCATCGACGAAGAGGACGGACGATGGCGGAGATTGCGAAACGATAGTGGATGAGGTGTTTGTGGTGTGAACAGATGAGAGTGCGTGATACCCGACAAGAAGAAAGCCAACTGTGCATGGCAGTGCTCGCAGATCTCTAGAACATTTCGGACTGGTGGAATCTGGACTGAACTAAGGCGGGACTGTATGAACATGCGATACGAACTTTATTGTAAATATTGGAACTGTCAAATATGGACATATCATTTATAAAAAAATTCAATATGGTTTGATACACTGTCTATTTGAACCAATTTGAGTTACTTAATTGCATTAATTTATTGGAGGTGATTGTAAACTGTAATGATTAAAATTATTAATTGTATCAATTGATAGCAATTTATTGTGAGCTAATGAGTCGAGAACATTTTCTTTGTAAATATTATAAATAAATTAGGAAATTATAAATAACTCTTTTATTTAATTAAGACCACTGTCCTATAAAGGACTTGGATAAGACCAATGACTTGGAGAAATTGTAATATTGGTGTCACAAACGAGATGGAGGCATGTTATTACAAATAAAATTAATTAAGATTACAGTAGGTTTTTAACTAGTAGGATACATTTATAAATATAATACTTGTAGTAGTAATAGACCAATGAATTATTTGGAAATTTGTAAATGCTATTTACGAAAATGTCGGCAGATATGGAAGCACTCCACTCTGTGATTGAAAGCCTAAATTGTCAAATAAATAGCAAAATAGATCATGAAAATAGGCAAATTAGTATTATTAGAAAATCTGTAAATAGTGAAAATGAAAAAATTAATAGCCAAATTAGTAGTGTTGGTGAATCTGTAAAAAGTTAAATTAGTAGTGTAACTCTTAACTGGTAGGCAAGAAAATAGTGTGAACGAAAATGTGGATAGAAAAATGGACAATGTCGACCGAAAGATAGCAGGTATTAGAGAGTTAGTAAATAATAAAACAGACTGTGGACAAGAATATTGAAAGTGTAAGCGAGAGAGTGAACAGTGTTGAGCAGGAAATAAAACAAGAAGTAAACACCCTCAAAAAGTAATGGACGATCATGAGGGAAGTCGCTCCCAGGGTCTGCACTACAGAGATTTTCCTTCCCCCATTCAAACAGCCTGAATATTGGTCGTGTGGACAGCCGGAGCACCTGAGAGCCAACTGTCCCCAGCAGCAGCAATCAGGGAGCAGGCAGTGAGGGGTAGGTGAGAGTGCAACATCTTTAGGAAACTTGTAAGCACCGATCTTGAGGGGGCAAAGGTCGGCGATTGCTAGAGGGAAGGCCCTAATGTTTTTGCAAGTGCGTTCGGTGAAACAGGACTTGGATGCCATATTGGAAGAGGGGAGTCTGGATGATGTTTCTTGTCAAATGGTCGTTGACACAGGGGCGACGATTACTGTGGTATGACCGGACATTCTCGGGCCTTCCCCCAAGTGATCGTCCAATGAAAGTACGGAACACTGCTATTTAACTACGCTAACGGGCGAGACTACACCAGTCAGAGGCAAGAGAAGGGGAGAAGGGTACTCTTACAGCTCCGTAACCTTAACATAGAGCATTATATTTATATACATCAGAAAGTGAGGACGAATGAATTAAGGGTCTTGATGTGTTACGTAAACTATGGTGCTGTATCGCTACTCTACTGGTGGTACTACGGGCAGGCAATACCGACATAACAAGATTCGCCAATGAGTTGCCAAGTAGTGTGTAGTCAGTCTACTGTATTCCCTGCTTCTAGCTAAACTGTCATTCCTACCAGATGCCAGCGAATATTTGTCAGGCGGTTGGGTATAATAGAACCAGCCCATAAATGTGAGATTCTACAACATGGTGTCGTTGTAGCAAGGACTTTGGTATCTTCAATTAAAACTAATTGAAGTAGTGAAAAATAATGACCACATCTTTACCAAGTGTACGGTCTGGAGCATACTAACGTTTCGGTATGCTACTACTGGGTACCCAATGCATGCACACACCATCTATTGGCAGCATTCAGTACAATTTTCAAGTGGTTTTCAAACGTTTCTCACAAATAATTTGCCATTATATATATTTAAACCGATTTAAATCAGGCATCTTCGTTTGATGTGCTAGCACACAATGAATGTTCCAACTAAAAAAATATGCTGTTTTGTAAGCGTAAATCTTAGTGCGAGATCAAAATTCTAGCAAAATTTTTTTTTGGTAATGTTGAGAAATAACTACAAATGGGGAAAAAATAAAATGAACACCCTTAACGTGACTAAAAATCTTTATTAGTAGGGACCGCAGTGGCTGAGCGGTTAGCCTGCTCCCACCAAGGCGAACCAGATTCAATAACTGGCAGGGTCACTCCCGGATTTTCGTATGTGTGCATCGTGCCGGACAATGCCGCTGGTCGGCGGGTTTTCTCGGGGATCTCGTTTCCACGCCCTTTCATTCCGGTGCTGCCCCATACTGACCTCAATCAACCTCATCGGCTCTCAAAACATAGCTGTTAAGAGCCGCCCAAATCTCTCCACTCATTCACTTTATTAGTAGGGAGCATGCCTACCTATCTCCTGAATTACAGCTTGTATCCGATGTGGGATTGTCAACGTATTATGCATTATTTTCAACGGAATACATATCAATTCCTCCGCCAGAAGCACAGCAGTCGTCAGTTGATAAAATGTGGCTTAAGGTAGAAGCCTAGCATGCAATTCGGCTCAAAAGTAACCAGCAACGGTTCAAATAAGTCACGACCAAGGCAAGATGAGATATTTATTTCCTCTTCGTGCTTATCAAACCATATCTGGAGTACAGAACAATGTGAATTGGGGTGCAGTCTAGGAACACAGGCTGTTCTCCGGGGAATACAGTCTGGAGCATAGGACGTAGACGAGAGCCCAGAATGCAGAGATCCTGCTAGGCAATGATCTTTCTATGCAGACTTACTAGTTTTACCAGACTGTGCGCATATACAGAATCCCACATCATCCATACAAACATATCGGGTGGTCTGAAACAAAATAAATGCAGATTCATCAGTTCATAAGACCAGATGACTTATCAACCCTATTGTGGTGTAAATTGTGTGCTTTCTGTACCTTTCTCGCTTCACAGCATCGGGCCATTGTCGATTATAACACACTTCTATTCATGCCAGTGAGGTTTGGCTTTCACCCATTGTCCTAACAGGACGTCTTACCATGTATTGTAAGCTGTTCTAAAAGTCTAAACAGTGTTCCTCATCCATAAGATTTGTCATTTTAATCACTGATGATCCAGCAAAGTTTAGGTCGGATATAACAGTGTTTGCTAGCAGAATCACATATAACCCAAACAACTGTTGCTGACAAGACTGACGCTTCCACCTCCATGACCACGAGTTGGCAGACTTCTGTGATGGAAGTGAATATATTAAGTGAGGCATGTTCATAAAAAAGTTTATAATATGCATAGTTTGCATAATACAATTGTTACTAGTTATTGAGCCGGGGTAAATTTTTAGGGTAACATATGCTCATCTGCATACTGAACGACTGTGTCGTGCCTCATTCTATTATGCCAGCTATTGCATAATATGAATCTTCTATGCCGATTAAGCAGTCGATTTATTATAAAATCGAGCAGAATATTTGTTTTTAGTCGCGCCTGAGTGCCAGCGTAAGGTAGAAGCACTGCATTATAAAATTGCATTCCAAGAAGGAACTGTTCGATTAAAACGAAATTTTATTAGTACACGTGTAAACAAAAGGAGTGATTACAATATTACTGTATCAGGACAATGTTCCGCCCACCTGCGACACAAAAGAAGGAACCTATTAATACCTTGCCGGCTGGGATGCAGCAATAATCAGTACCAGTACTGAATGACGATGTACGGGATGGCCTCCCAAATCATCACACCAAGAAGGGATCATGTGCTGCTGCAAAGTGAGGAAGGGATTTTAGCGCTCACTTACGGTCCTCCAAACTCTGGCATGGTAGTCCTCCATTCCTAAAGAAAAACCCGATTCGTATCGTTAAACACAATAATCGCTAGTCCATAGCATTCCACACTGATCTCACTGAAAATGAAGACAATGATGTGACGTGGCAATAGCAAAACATGTAAATATAGCTTGGATAGCAAATTTGCCTGTGCTGGACATCTGGAAAATGTTTCCGATAGAGTGCGCCATCTGTATAGAGGCCAGATTAATTTATCCGAGACGCCAGCATGCTCTCCCACCGTTCAGCTTCCTCCCCTTAGTTAGGCTCTTCGCGGTAAAGTGAGCACCTTTGAGACCCTGGCTACTTTCTCCTTTCAGCCAGTGTTTATCCTTTAACCACCATTTTAAATAAATATTGCAGTGAAAGTAATAAACAGTGTGCATATTCCACTTCACCCGGAAGTTAACGTCTACGGCTAAAATAAAATATATTTATTGACTATTATTCCAAATGAGAGGGCATTCAAAAACGCTCACTTTACCATGAATGGCCTATACATCCATGGCTTCATTATTCCTTTCCCGCCCCACCCCCCTACAAGGCCGTACTGCGTCCTGTAGTTTGCTTGCCTTCTGGCGTAAAGGTTTGCCAGCCGCTATTGCTAAACATACTCCTTCTAACGCCAACACCGGTTCTCCTTACTTCCAACATTATGTCTTGATTAGCTCAGTCGGCGACTACTCTAGCAGGTGGGTCATGGCATGTGATTGGGTTTTTAACTTTGTAATTGTTGAGTTTTGCATGGGCGCAGAGTAAAGCAGGAGTTGATAGTCGTTTGGTGGTCTCACCATTGTTATTATTTTTTTTTATGCCCTTTTTAATTTCATTTTGGTACAACATTGCGATATGCTTCTCGAACTATCGTTCTATATTTTTATTAATTATGCTCCGGGTTGAATTTTGAAGTTGTGTAAACTGTGCAAGGATCGTTATCCCGCCTTTGAAGTGTTNTGAGTTTTGCATGGGCGCAGAGTAAAGCAGGAGTTGATAGTCGTTTGGTGGTCTCACCATTGTTATTATTTTTTTTGATGCCCTTTTTAATTTCATTTTGGTACAACATTGCGATATGCTTCTCGAACTATCGTTCTATATTTTTATTAATTATGCTCCGGGTTGAATTTTGAAGTTGTGTAAACTGTGCAAGGATCGTTATCCCGCCTTTGAAGTGTTTTGGAGCGATCAAGTGCTCTTGGGTAGTAGTATTGGGACCACCTTAATTGTTTCTTCTGTGCCACACGATTGATCCTGTTCTCCGAGTGTTTTCCTTTTTGATGTTTTTGGGTAATCAATATTTATGTGTAGACGTCAATGTTTTTAAACATAGGCTTGGAGATATATTTTAAAAAATGTATCCGGTTTTATTGACATCAGCTTTGATTGGGCTTTACAGTAAATAAGCTGCCCGGCATTGAGTTAGGTTTTTGTATTTATTGATTACTAGCGAACCGACCCGGCTTCGTCCGGTAACAATTTGAAAGACAAAAATGGTTACTGTGGGTCATCCTTAAAAGATAAGCATATGCTATCGCGGACTTTTCTGTAGACCTTTTTGAGAGCTACAATTCCGTAGTACATTAATTTGATGTATCTCTTATCGTTTAGTCAGCGCAAGCCATGTAAGCGCCCTAAACGCTGTTTTTTACGACTTGATTACAAACGGTTCGACATTTCGCTACTATCCTTACATTAAATATAAATTAATTTTCACCAAAACCTTCCTAAAGAAATTCTCTAAATGATGTTGAAAACCGCATCAAAATCCACCAAGTAGTTTAGAAGTACTAAGCGAATACACAGACAGACGCGTATAAGTGACTTGTTTTATACTATTTAGAGATAGTGTCAATATTTCAATGGCTAGTTATATTGTAAATGCATGGATTAAGGTAATTACATAAAGTTTGACAATGAACCTCTTAGTGTTCTTTTGTTATCTGTAATTTGTGGTATAAGCATGTCACAAGAGATATGGATATCTACTGATCTTACCACATGCCACAGAATGGGTGACAAGGAAATCGCTCGGTCTGTTTGTGCCTGTCTGACAGTCAAACAATTTTCCCTCCTGGTGGTCTGTTAGGGTCGTCAACTAGTAGTGGTCCGATGTGTAGAGGTACTTCCACATATTCATTGCTCCCTACACAATCTGACTGCCAGATGTTCATAGGTGCCTTCAAATATCCACTGCTCCCAATAAAATCTGTCTCTTTAATTCCAAACTTCTCCAAACAATGGGCAACATGCAAATTTCACTAATATTGTTGAAAAAAATACGAACACATTTGTATATGCGTATGAGTAAAAAAAAATTCTCCTTTTTTGCATAAAAATTGGGTTTGACAAAGTTATTTTAGAATTAAAACAGTAACTTTTGCGGCCGCTGTCACGTGAATGCGGAACGCTCTCTCATTGGTTTGACGTCACTAGTCATAAGCCGGCGGTCGGCTCCGGCACGTTGCAAACACGCAGCACTAAAATGGAAGGCAACTTTGTGAAAGCGCAGTCGGACAATAGGCAACGAGTAGATACCGATATGCTACTTGATTACTTAAATTCCCATTGTTTTGTGTAACCTGAAACAAGAGGTGTAAAATTACAAAGATAAGAACGTGTCTCATATCGCAGAGTCCTGATCTTCAAAGCGACTGTGGGCCTACATCACATGTTAAAACTTATTTGTTTGTACGTTTTATTGATTTACCGGTACGTATTATTATTATCATCTGTGTTTATGTTTGCGATTGCTAAGATTCAAAGTAGGAAATTAAAATATGGAATAGGTATTACATTCACAAGAATAACACAGTTGTAATGACGGCGACTGCAGTGAGCGTACTGTGTTGTCGCGCGCCATGCTTGATGTCTGATAAATTAACTACATTATTTAGAAATGAAACGTAATGTTGTGTTGAGAAAGAAGGTTACAAATATTTCCGGATTCTAAACAGCGTTTCAGTATTCATAAAAAATATTTTCGCTTTATAAATGTCAGATAACGAGCAGTATGGTGACAGTAGGCCCAAAGCTAGCGGGCTGGAGGCGGGCAGAATGCCGCGCTGCCGGCCGGCAAACCTTCCGCGTTCCACCTCGTTTATAATCACTATATTGAGACCTCAAATATAGTGTTCAGAAACTAAAAAATTATTTAAAAAATAACTTGCTTATCTTATTGTTTCTTATGTTTTGTGTACCTAACATACCTTTTATTATTCTGACGTCACGATAGCTGTGTCTGCACTTTGTTTTTAAACTGTAAGAACTGAACACATAAGTGGAAAATATAGATATGGTAGTTTGAGGAACACTTAGTACCTGGGATGAGATTAAATACAGCGAAGAAAATTCGTAATAAAAGCTTAAGAATTTGTTTTATTCTCAAAAGCTGTTTTCTTTCTGTTTATTTAAGGGAAAGGGTTGTAAAAGTAACAATTTCTATTTAACCAAATACGCATCACCGCTGAAGTAAACAAACGCGACGGCCGAGGTTGTATCTAACTTGTGACGTCACGGAGTGAGAAGGTGCCACAGACGCGTTTTGGCGGAGGTTTCAAACGTAAAACTTTAATTCAATCATAACTTTTTCAAAACTAATTTTTAAATCATGATAGTTTGTAAATACATTTTTAACACACAAATGAATGAAAACCAAGTGCCAGTAAAAAATGTGCATGTTGCCCATTTGTCTTTGTTATCCAACCTCACTCGAACTTCCATCAGTTCATTTGTATGTATTCTCGGCATGCCTTCTGCTCATTAATCTCATGTAAAAGCTGTCCACGATAAAGTGGACACATATGAGATAGAACTTCGAGGGGAAAAAAAAAAACACTGCACATAACTGCATATACATTAGGTATGCTATGACAGCAATACTCATAGTTGACAGTGAACTACGAAATGTTTTTTTTAAATATTTTACTAGCTGTAAATAAGAATAAAACTTGGTATGATTCTAACACATTTATACTTATAACTCTCTGACACCACCACCTGGCTGACCCAATATTAAAATTCATTGTGTAATAGGGTTTGTTATTGTTTTTGCTATATTTGAAAGTAGTTTCTTGTCCCAAAAACTTTTGAAGTTTCAGGTAACATACCGAACTGGATAAGGCATACAGTTAAACCTGGTAATAAACTTGAAGAAACTTAGAATGTGTTTTGTTATATGTATTAGTGGTATGTGTTGCAATTGTTAGAGATTTAATAAATATGTGTGTTATTTAGTATTAACATGATTCCACAGAAGCAAATTTACGAGTTGATACCTCGACACATATCACTAGTTTTGAAACCGCAACACTATGAAAAAGTTTCATACTGCACATGAAACATTCTTTGAGTCTTCGGAATACTTTAACATAGTGTTATAACGCCTGGCTGAATTGTGTAATTTGTACGAGCCGATACCCATACTAGCTTCCAAGACTAAACTTCAACATAAGTAATATGGGGGAAATTTTTTAGAATTCTGCACTGAAAGTGTGGATAGTTTCATAAAAATACACTATCATTGGCTAAGCATTGTGTTGCAGGTATTCTGATGAAATTATGCCCACATTAGTACAAAGACTTTAATTTTGCGAAGCGAAAAGTCCTTGTTTTCGTTAGCACAGCACAGTGCCTAATTAAATGTTATAGTGTCATGTGTTTTTGAACAAATTCTCGGGTCATTTAACGATGGCTTAAGGCATGTTGTCATCTGTATGAAGAAATAAATTAATTAATTGGAGAGTATTCTAACTCTTTACACATTTTAAAGAACCTTCTTAATTGTTGGCATTTTTTTATGACGACATAAAGAGTCGCATTTAACTTTTTTTTTTTGTATTCTGTTGACAGCTTAAACTAAAAAATGTTCTTATGACTTCGAAGAGTTGACCACACTCAAAGGCAATTAATTTATATCTAAACAGAAATAAAAAAAATTGTTACCACCAGTCAGTATTAACAAACAAATGTTATTCAATAAAATTAGTGTGCACACATTTATGTCGATTAAATATTCATTACTTTATGCTTTTATTTAATGGCTATGCAATGGATATCTGAGCAGCTGATGTTAACACCAGCTGAAAGTCACACGGCAATGTTATTTTGAGATGTGGAAAGATATTATGCAACCAACAGAATGAAAGTAGAAACGTAGCAGCGCTTTTGCAAGTGTTCACTTTACAGTAAACAAGCTACAAGTACAGTACATTTTCTTTTACGTGGTCGCAAAACAGCTGTTGTTAGTGTTACAAACTAAACTTCGTGCTAAAGTAGTAATGCAGAGGTGTTCAAAACGAAATGCAAATTAAAACTGCCCGTATTCAAATTAAACACAACTGCCAACATCGGGAGTTCTGTTTACGTCGTATCCCCACTCAACCAGCAATCCATACATGCTTGATATTAATTCCAAAAGTCTACAGAAATATCGCAGGGTATTGTTCAATTATTTTTCAAATAATATAACGAAACATATTTTTAACTCGTGTCATTTCAAGACAGTAATAAGAGAAAACTGAACTTTTAAAAATACGGGATCAAGAGGCAGGCCAACGTGCTATCTGTTGATGAACATGCTCGGCTCACAACACGCCCTGCCACGCCATCTGTTGGCCAGCTCCCGAAACACTACCAGCGAGGAAAAAATAGATTCCTTGTGTAAAATAACAAATTTACAAACGGATACTAATTGTTTTTTTTCCGAGAGCTCTGTATATATTTTTTAAGTAACATACGTATTTCTGTGCACAGCTATTTGGATTATAAGTAATTACTATTGGGCGATAATCGTATGCCTACGTCCATTACACGCCATGTTATTCTTTTCCTGTAAACCTATCTCTTTGTTGTTTTCCTGTTGTTACTATATACTGTATTAATAAAACGACAAGAGTGGGATGCGTGTGAGTAGATTTTAAGCAATTCTTACCTATTGCACGACACATATTTCCAATTCGAGCTGATTAGATTTGCAAAAATCGTTGGTGAATTGTTGGCAGATGAAAGTATGTTGCGAAGCAAGGTCGCCGAATTACATTTATCTTCAGTCCTAAAAAATTTGCTGTGGCCAAAGTGTGATAAGAACTACAATTACATTCTAGCAAATGTTAACCCAAATTAGCTGTCACTAATAAATTAAAAAAAAAAGTTTAAAAAAAAACATTAAATTTTTTTGCAAGGTTTTCTTTTTTTACTTTTACAACTTACAATTTTTTTTAGACAGATATCAGTTTGTAAATTCCTTAAAATTTGTTTGCCATCAAAATGACAAGTGGATTAGCTGGCAGCGTGTTGATAAAATATACACCAGCTGATGGCGAAAGGATACATAAACGAAAAGTCAATATTGGCGCTACTTTCGTCGAACTGTCAAAATCTTGCCAAGTTACATGAGACAGAGAGTACGAAGAGCAATTACAGCACCCTTGAACATATGTGCAAGCACCATCACACGAAACTTTAATGGTTTGTAAATAAATCATTTATGTGCTTATTTATCAACTTTCTTGGTTCCTGAATGATTCACAGGATGTGAAAATTTGTAAGGCAATGGGTATAATTTGCCACGAAATTTTAACATCAACAATGTACAATGATACTCAACAACAGATAGTGTATAACATTGTGTATGCGAAAAAAATTAAGACAGGGTTATGTGGTGCAAATTGTAAATTTGCATGAGGAACCAATAGCCTGAGACAACATCAAGCCAAGGCCAATGGTTGTCTGGTTTTTACCAGACATTACCTGTTTTTAACATTCCTATTAATGCCAGGCCAGCCTTTGGTTTTCATCGAAAAAATCCGTCATTTTAAAGTTAAAATAAGCAAGACAATTCCACATTTGTGCTTGCATTATTTGAGTTGTTTACGATAAAATCAGCCACAAGTAATATATCGCTATCGAATAACTGCTAGGATGTGTGGTTGGTGTTAAGGTTAATACATCGAACTCGATATTTTTTTTCTTTTCCATTCGAGTAAGAGAAAATGGATGAGCTATGTTGGTGTATTTTCCATTTCTATTTATGCATTTTAGGACGTGCTTTTGTAGCCATGCGCTGTGATTGTGAATTTACTAGAACTAGAAATAATATGTATTCTCTGCAGTCAGGAAAAAACAATACCAGTAGTAAAAAAAATAACTCGGATAAACTGAAATTAATCCATGTAAATGACAGTAAATTAGTTCTGCAACGTCAATAACTTCATTAATATAACACTTTTAGGAAGAGAGAACACTAGTACAACAATGGCTTACACTCATTTGCAAAAATCTGATCACCATGAACGAATAGTACGAGTACAACGAATGTTGCCATATAGTATCGCCATAGTCCGACATGTTTACCATTTGCGTTTAATGCAGTTTGCTAGCGCGGACGTGCCACTAGGGTGCATACTATGCCCGACGACGCCGCCTGTCTCCATGCTACGAATGATCCAAAATCATACTAAGTTCATCCTGAAAGTGTTGGTCCCCTGCAATACATGCTTGGCGTGGTACAATATTTTGATGTGTTCTGCATATGTATGAACTATGTCCTGCGCCCCTACGATAGCACCTTCAAGGAAATCAATTTTTTTGCAAGTGAGTGTACTTTCTTCCAAAACTGAAATAACATTAAGACTTTCTGAATTTATGAAGATGTAAGTTTTCTTTTCTCATTCATGGGAGCAACCTGTACAAACATATTCTATGATTTTTTGTCCAATGGACAAATGAATAGAACCATTTATTGACTGAGTCAGTGAAAGGACTATACCCATGAAGTTCAGTTTTAAGGGTGTGTCATATGCGTTTTATCACTTTGTATTTTTTTAAGAGTACCTACAGTGCAAGTACATTGCTACTTTTAGCTATCATAGTTAACACAAGACCAGAAACCGACATGATCAATGCTTGTTTGAAACGTTGCCCACCACTGGTCACAGAGTAATGATAAAGTGTACACTTCCAAGATAGTTATCGTGGCATTAACAGTGTGCGATATGGTGGCCACACAGTGAGTTTACCTCTACCAATCCACCTGCTCGAGTACCAAAGTTTTCACCATCCACGAGGTCAAAATGAGGTGGGGCCCTATCCTGCTGTAATCATAACGCCTGGCACACTTCGAAAGACGAATCCTCCACATAGAGTTGTAACAACTCCTACAGTCAACAGCAATACCGAGACGAGCAAGGTCGAAACGTGGAACTGCGACAGCGACCCAGGCATACATACAAGATCTTATTTCATGGCTTACCCAGTGTGTGATATGTGGGTGTTAGCTCCGAGGCGATATTGTCTGTTTCCTATCTGAGGATAACTCCAAAAGGACTTTAATCAGAAATACACTTACTTCAAAAAAGAAAAATTATGAGACACCGCTGTGATTGATTAGTATAAAAGGGGGCAGCACTTACTGCCAAATGTATCGATCACTTGGAAACATACAATAATTTTAAAAATACAGTATTAATGCTACTTAAAGATGCAATAAAAGAGACAAAAAAAAACCTGTTACGGGAGTCCAGTTATAGAAAATAAAACACCCGAACTATACACGCAGCAGGATTCTTTTAATCATATAAATCATCAAAACTCTCGTGAAAGTGGTTTCACTTGGAATGACAATCAGTGCCACGAAGTTGTCATTTTAAGTGCATTACAGCAGCATCCGGTTGCAGAACTGCACGTTTCACAAAGTACACTGGAACTAATTGGCTGCGCCTGTTATAAGCTGCATGGATGGAGTAATTGTTTGTGTACCAAACTGTAATGTTTCCAACACTCGCTTTGCATGCATTGGCCAGTGTCAGTTCCTGGGTTCATCACTAAACTCAAAACATACTGCCCCTTCAAACCTGGGATGTGCAATCGTCTGACCCTACAATCGAGAGCTTCGTCACTACAAGGGTGTCACGTTCCCCTCAGTATCTATTTCAGTCACATCATATGCATGGGATGTTATCAGTTGGGTAGCATGCCCACTATATCTATCAACTCCAACAAACTGTAAATTACACTGGTATGTCGGCAGGCCACTATCCTCACCAATAATAGAACTAGTGCGAGCAGTGCTATCCAGCACACAACCTACATACAGTAAGCAAAACAAGTTTCTGTACATTGCCTTCCAATTTATTTTCGTCCACACATTACGAATATACAAACATAAAACAAAAATATATTTTGTCTGTGAATAGTTCATGACATGTAGTCACACTACACAAAACATTAGAAAAGGAGGAGAAAATTATCTTGTGCATACACTACACCACACTGACAACAGAAAATAAGGCAAATAAAGTTTCTGAACACTTCAGTTCGTGTCACTTTACTTCAGATCACTACACATTGTCCACTGAGTCAGTGATCCATTGGGTCACTCTTTGCTTTAATAATGTCTCTCATTTGTTTTCCCATCCCTCCCGCTAGTTTCTGGGTTGTTTCAGGTTACAAGTTGTTCCATTCTTCTAACAATACAGATTTTAATTGTTGCTTGCTTCTTCAGTCTTCTTATCAGCTCCTTCCATAGATGCTCGATGGGGTCCATGTCGGGTAAATGGGCAGGAGTATGCAGTTGATGTTTAGTGTTATACAAAAACCAAAGTTTCACATTTGATACTGTATGTTTGGGGTCATTATCCTACTCAGATATAAATTGCTCGCTTATGTTAAGTTTTTCCAAACTATCATGAATATTTTGCTTTAGAAGGTTAAGGTACAGTCACCAGTCCGTACATCCGTCCACGAAAACCAAGTTTCCCACACCTGCAGCACTCGTTCAACTCCAAACACGAACACCACCAAGCTTTACTGTTGGTGTCAAATTTTGACTCCGCAGCTGTTCATCAGACTTTCGCCATACCATTACTCTACCGTCCGAACCAAAAATTCTAAACTTGCTTTCATCACTAAATAGTACCGAATCCCAAAAGGCCTGTGGCTATGTTCCTTGGCGAATGCCAGTCTCTTCTATTGAATAATCTTACTAACATCAGTCGTTCTTCGAGAAACTCTGCCACTATATCCAGCTTTCTTAATGATGCTACAGATGGTCTGAGGTACTACCGTAATACCTTTCAACCACAGTTGCCAATTACGGTGCACTTATATTTGAATGTTGCCTAACAAACCTCAATACTACATGCATTTGGGATCCAGTTTTGTCAGTCGTCCTGAAGTACTTATATTCCCCAGAGATTTTGTTTGCATGTACCTTTCCAACACATATTGCACAGAAGAAGGTGGTTTCTTGAAAACTTCAGCTATTTTTCTTATGGACTCAGTATTACCATTGAATCATTAATGAGTGTTGGTATTTGGTATTTCCATAGTATTCAGACTTCTGCAGTTTTTCGGCATTCCTGCAGACATATGGGCCTCACTACTGATTGTAATGTGCATTCCTTACACGTAGTTAGTCCTACTTAGTGCTACTATTGGCTGGTGTACAGGCAGTTATTTGACAGTCAACTCACTGACATCTCCTTATTTGCTTGGACACACACACACAGAATTAACGTCGCAGTACATATAAATTTATAATTGGAACTTGTTATAAACACACAATAGAAATGGTTCTACGCACATGTATAATACTACAGAGAATAAAAACAAACATAATGGAAAAGTGTATGAAGACATTTTATTCACTGTGTGTTGCTTACTTGTCCTGCCCAATCTATCCAGATGGAATCTTTGTAAGACTACTCGTTCCCCAGTGTAAAATGTTCCATTTTCACCTCTCTACCCTAACCTGGTGTTTGTTTCAATATTCCCAGTATATGAATAAACGAGGAATGTTTCTGTGGTTTTGACAGAAGTCATAATACTAAATAAAAGTACGTGAAAAAACATTGTACAATTCTGTTTCACATACAGACAACATAATCATATAAGCGCCGATCTCATATGAAATAGATTTTTGGACACCCATCTTAAAGTGCGAAGGGCACTGGGTTCTATTCTTGGATACAGGATGTTTGTGCATGTGACATTCAGGCATAGGCCTAAACTATCAGGTGTTCAACTGTGCTTCCGCCATTTTTTCCCCAACATTTGAGGCTTTATTGTTAAAACGTGATTACATATTTATGATTAAAAGTACTGTCCGACGCTAGCCACTACTTTGTCCCATCTTTCTAGAAATTTTCTGATACCATCTCAAAAAAACGACGCGTCTTTTGAGGCGACCCACGAATCGATCCATTTTTTGACTTCTTCATACGAGCGGAAATGATGATCGGCCAGGCAGTGTGCCATCGATCGAAACAAATGGTAGTCGGAAGAAGCAACGTCTGGAGAGTAAGGCGGGTGGGGTAAGACCTCCCATTTCAGAGTTGCCACGTATGTCTTGACCGGTCTTGCGACATGTGGCCGAGCATTGTCATACTGGATGATAACTTTATCATGTCTCTCTTTGTACTGTGGCCGTTTCTCCTTCAAAGCTCGGTTCAAACGCATCAATTGCGTTTGATACCGATCCCCTGTGATGGTTTCACTCGGTTTCAACAGCTCATAAGATACCATACCGAGGTGACCTTGGCGCTGTGCATATTCGGTCTGGCCGTCGACGTGGAGGCATGTCCGGTCATTCCCCATGGTTTTCTGCACTTGGGATTATCGTAGTGGATCCACTGTTCGTCGCCCGTCACAATGCGATGTTGAAACCCCTTCCGATTCTGTCTTTGAAGCAGCTATTCACAAGCAAAGAAACACAGTTCAACATATCTCGGTTGCAACTCGTACGGAACCCAATTTCCTTGCTTCTGAATCATTCCCATGGCTTTGAGGCGTTTTGAAATGGCTTGTTGCATCACTCCCAATGATTCTGCCAATTCTTCTTGTGTTTGGCACGAGTCTTCATCAAGTAATGTCTCCATTTCGGAATCTTCGAAACATTTCTCTCTTCCACCGTCATGCCGGTCCTAGACGTCAAAAACACCACTCTTAAAGCGTTGAAACCACTCACGACACTTTCATTCACTAAGGGCAGCCTCACCATACGTTTTCTTGAAACGGAAGCAGAAAATCAACAATTCCCGCACATGCCAAATTTGGATAGAGAATAAATTTATGATGCAAACAAAAATTCACTAATGTGGTGATTTCGGATGTTGACAGATGTCCAAGCTTATTGTGTGACATTACTGATCTACATATTTCCACCAGCACTTACTGCTGCAGCCATCGATCGAAAAACGGCGGAAGCAAAGTTGTACACCTGATAAATGTATGATTAATTCGGTGTGTTAAGGGACCCGCTTTAATCTTTCTCCATTAGCCTATCAGTTACGATAAAAAAAACAATGGTATGCTGCCAGATTTCTGAAAATTGTGAGTTATCTAAGCCAAACAGAAAACCAAATTATGAGTAAGACGAGGAAAAACAATGCTTAATGTCCAGGGAACTTGTATGCAGAAATGGAATCTTCGAAAACAAAATGTCACCATGTCACATAAATTCAAATTCGTGTCACTTATTTCCATTAAATAAAATGGTTACATGGACAAATACATATTTAGTTCGGGATGTGTTAAGGATCTTCTCATAACAGCACATTTCCTTGGATGCTGATCCACCACAGTAGGGGTCTTGTCTCCTTAATCATTAAATGGACATTAGCTCGTGATAATATTAGTGAACACTCGGCGCTGATCGTACTTGGCCATGCTCCGTTAGTTATTATTACAACTAACATGTGAAATGAAATTTCAAATAAGCCCTTGTGATATGTCTGAGTGAATCGCAGATGTTCAGTGTGAATGTAGGATGCATAGTGCACTACAGGGGTCCAATGAAAACCTAGGACTCATGGGCAATAATCAGAGGGCCCGTGAGCAGGAAAATTTCCGAGCAAAAAATTATCAATAACTGTATTACTATTTGTGGGAGGATATCATGTAAATGAGTGCATTCTCGCAGGTTACTTCGCGGGTATATGGCCGCAGTCCCATGCGTGCACCACCTTTCTTGACCATCTCATCCCCTTGGAAACTGTATGCTCAGCTAGAACTAGGGTTCCCAACCCTCCCGGAATGCCCGGGAGACTCCGGGAATAATGTTCAACCTCCCGAGCTCCCGGGATGCAATAATTTCTCCGGATTTTCTAAAATAATACTGTCATTAACCAAATATATAAATCGAACCGAAATCGAAACACATCGAATGCATAAGCGCTGCCGTGCCGCCGCCATCACGTTTGACGTGTCGCATCGCGCGTGGCCTCCCACCTCGTACAAATTTTATCACTGAAAGAACCGATTACATGGGAAGGAATTATCAGACTGCAAGAACTTTTAAAAATTGATTTAGATACTGACAAACTATACGATGAAGTTGGAATTCTCCGTGAAATGCAACCACATCTCATTGAAGAGAATCGAGTTGATTTACGCTGGGTTGACTTCTTTGCGAAATCAAATGAAAGAAATTCCTGTCCAGAATTGAAGAAGCTTGTTACGTTTGTTCTTTCCATTCCTGTCTCTAATGCTTCTTGTGAACGCGTATTCAGTATGATGGAACAAGTGTGGAGCAAGGAAGGAAACAGAATGAACATATCTTAAGTAAAAGCTGAGTTACAAATATTACAAAATTATAAATTTTCTTGTAAAACTTTTTATGATTATGTCCTAAAAAAACCGACAAAAATTAGATGCTTCTCGAAAGCAATGTAAATATAAATTTAAAAATATAAATTAACAAATATTAGCGAATTTAATTCAATCTTCTCCCCCCCCCNCCCCTCGGATCAGTTCAAATCACCCTGGTTGGTTCCTTCGAGAGTTGGCAACCCTAGCTAGAGCACAGTGCTGAGGCACGCAGGTCGCAATGCTTAGCCAAAAATATAGTGTATGATGTGTTCTTTCCGATAACGCTTCTAAACGGAGCATCAAAATCGATATTGATTCGGTATATCGCTCTTGCAAACCATTTACAATTGTGACGAAATATTGTGATTACATATTACCATGGCGCAATATATTAAGCGAAATAAATGCATACTGTAAAAAAAATGGTTCACAAAGTAGGAAAAACCTGTATTCTGGACTTGCCCTGTTCAGTTTTTCTATGTTTGCTTCCAAAAATCTGCAAAATCCAATTTACGTATTTGAAGTTGTGACAAGCCCTCTTAAGATAGAAGTACAGTACGGAGTTGACGAGACGGCAAGGCTGCGTGGAGGGTGGTGGTCGGGGCCGCAAAACCTCCCTTGCCTCCTTCCGGCGTTTAAGGGCGCCCCATAATTTACATTGATGAAACCTGGGTTGATAGCAACATCACATTTAACAAATGTTGGCAAAGTGATACTGAACGTGGTGTGTTAACCAACAGCAGTTCTTCGAACCGTTTAATGGTTGTTCATGCAGGTGCTATAAAACTGGATTCATCGAAAATGCACTGCTAATTTTTCCAGAAGGCAGAGCTACGGGGGACTACCATGGGCAGATGAATTCTACGAACTTCGAAAAGTGGATGCACAATCAGTTATTGCCAAACATACCGGAAAAGTCTGCTGTTATTATGGACAATGCGTCTTACCACTCAGTGCAAGAAAATAAACCCCCATCGAAGTATGCAGTAAAAAAGGAAATGGAGTCATGGTTGACCAATAACAACATTCCCTTTACTCATGAAATGCGAAAAACAGAGCTTTTCGACTTAATTGCGCAGAACAGGAAGCCTGAAAAAGTATTTCGCATTGACCAACTTTTAAAACTGCACGGACACGATGTTCTTAGACTTCCTCCTTATATGTGCGAACTTAATCACATTGAACTAGCGTGGTCTAAAACAAAGAGACTAGTGCGGTAAAAGAACATTACTGCTATCTTGTCGTTAACAAAACTAATGGAAATCACGACGGAAGCAATATCTTCCGTCGCTGAAGAAGACTGTCAAGGATACTGTTCGCATGTCCAAAATATAGAAGCAGACTACTGGCAAAATGACTGTCGTGTGGAAGACGCAATAGACAGTTTTGTGGGATGCCTAGGCCGTGACTCCAGTGGCTCGAGTGATTCCTCTGACGACGAATTTTCCTCTTCCGAATCGGAACTGGCGCTGCCACTNGCGCAGAACAGGAAGCCTGAAAAAGTATTTCGCATTGACCGACTTTTAAAACTGCACGGACACGATGTTCTTAGATTTCCTCCTTATATGTGCGAACTTAATCCCATTGAACTAGCGTGGTCTAAAACAAAGAGACTAGTGCGGGAAAATAACATTACTGCTATCTTGTCGTTAACAAAACTAATGGAAATCACGACGGAAGCAATATCTTCCGTCGCTGAAGAAGACTGGCAAGGATACTGTTCGCATGTCCAAAATATAGAAGCAGACTACTGGCAAAAGGACTGTCGTGTGGAAGACGCAATAGACAGTTTTGTGATATGCCTAGGCCGTGACTCCAGTGGCTCGAGTGATTCATCTGACGACGAATTTTCCTCTTCCGAATCGGAACTGGCGCTGCCACTTCCCGAAAGTGAATAAATTATCACCGAACAACAACATCCACTGTTTGAGGTAAGCGGTAATAGTATATCCTTTCAGAGTATTTTAAAGTTATGCATTCCTGATCTTAACTGTTTTCGCCCTAAATTTATGCCATGTAAATTGTTTTCAGGTCACTATGGTTGTTTCGCAGGTATTTAAGTAAAACAATTTAAGTTAAGACAGTTTAAAAATGTTGTTTTTGGCCATACTGAAAGTCTTCAAATTAGTATTGGTAATGTAAAAGATGTTTTAACAATTGTAACTATTGTGAAATGTGATTAATTTTCGTACGGGAACAGATTGCGAACATGTACAATAAATAGCTTGCTTTAAAAATGTGTACTTCAAACACAATGCAAAACATTTCGCGCATCAGGGAGACGGGCACCAGAAATGGCGAATTTAAAGGTTACTGTCAAAAGAAATAATAGAGGCGTATACCATAACATTATAAAGTATGTTTGTATGCATGTCGTATGAAAGGAAAATCTCCCTGCGAACTGATAGGTTTAGTACTCTTAGTACTGGTAGTACAGGTTAGAGGCGACGGTGGCGAATTCCAGAGCCCCACCTTCTCGTGAGCACTTCCAATGCAGAATTCTGAGTTCATTACAAAGTAGTAAACACACTACTAAAATTGCGAGAAAAGTACGCTACGATTTAAACTGCATCTGAAAGAAGAGCACATTTTTTGTAAAACTGTAAAATATTTTGTTAAAATTTACTTTTTTAATGTTAAAAAAAAAAATTTACATTCTGGATACTTTAAAAAGCACATTTTAAGGGGTTTTTTTTTTTTTTTTTGCAAGATCATCATAACTACTCTGATTGTACGAATTAATACATACGACGAACATTATCATTTTTATAACTTAAATTGATTTGCATAAAATCAATTACTCAAAACATTTGTAAACATTATAACTAATTTTTTATTACATACAGCCAAGAGTGATTGTAATAGTCTTGCTTGATGTTTTTTTTGTAAAATATGCTTTCTGAAGCATTTAAAATGGAAATATGCTTAAATTTTGATTATAAATGGACTCTCTTAATTATGTGAAATAAATTAGCAAAATATTTTTCAGTAATATAAAGTACACACTTTTTCCCTTCATATCTAATGTAAATCGCACTTATCTGACAATTTTGGCGGTGTCTGGACCACTTTTTAATAAATTGTACATGTTTTGCTGCAGGACGCAGTGCTCCATTGGAAGACACTCTACTTCTACCTTAAGACACACATGGAGGGCACACGTCATAATGTACATAACTGTATTGTTATTGCTATGCAATTTCGCCAATATTACAGTATCGCAAAGGCTTAATTTTTTACACATTATTATAGTATAAAATGTTGTAAAATGTCAAAAGTGTATTAGATCCATATACTTAAATATTGCACAATCCTACTGGCCAACACAATGGTCGGTAAGGTGCAAGGAGTTGCTCCTGGAACCACTTTGCGTTTCTGAGGCATGGGTGGTAATACGTGCAATAAAACTGCCCCATTTTCTTTGCAAATAGAGACGTGAGTGGGTGACAAGATTTGTGCGGCTTTTAACAGCGAGGTCTTGAGTGCAGAGCATGGACTGGAGTGCAGCCTTTTCGTCGTACTGTATGAAACCAGGTGACTTGATACGGCGATACTATTAGTTTATTGGTGGTGAGTCTGTATCAAAAGTTCAATACAGTCGCCAAATGTTAAGTTTCACATATATCTGATAATAATTAGAGATAAGCACTCAGAAAATGTTTTACTTGGCTATGTTTAATACGACGGTTACAAAAACGTTTGAAATAAACAAAAAACCTTGAATGTTTCATTCCCGAGTATACTGTGTACCATATAAGGAGGCCACATTCTTGACAGTTGAAAATCGCCGTGTCTTTTCGTTTATGTATCCATTCGCCATCAACAGGCGTGTCAAGAATAGGCTTTGATGTGGCGAGTCAGCGCGTCCAGGAGATGCTGCTCCGTGTGGCAATTGGTGAACTGCTTGGGTGGCGCTGCATTCGTAAACGGAGCTTGGCGGACGTGTGTAGAGTCGTTCGTAAACGCGGTACACGAAATATATGTTACTTTAAAAATTATACAGTGCTCGCGGGAAAATAAAATGATTTGTATATGCGCGTGAATACGTTATTTTAAACAACAAATCTATAATATGTTTCTGGGTGTAGTTCGGGATATGGATAACAGATGGCATGGAAGGGCATATTGCAAATGATGGTGCGCTTTTAACTCACAAGATGGCAGCACCTGGTTTGAGAGTCTGGAAACTTTGGATTTTTTCGTCACATTTGGATACGTATCGTTTTATTGTGCATCTCATTTTGAACACCTATACATTACTATTTTATCACGAAGTTTCGTTTCTAAAACTAAAAACTGCTGTTTTATGACCACGTAAAATAAAATGTATTAATTAATCTACGAACTCTTTCTTATCCGCGTATCTTCTGCTTGTGTGATGTGCTTCGGCACTGCTCTCAGAATAGCCAATGTAATATTAACTTTTGTTCGTTCGTGCATCAGCTGATACAGGATTTTGTAAATGGCAGGTTATTTGTTTTCAATATATTAAGTTGCCACTCACTGACTGTCAGAAAGTGGCCTTCTTATATGAAATGAACTATAGTTTGAAGCAGACCTGTTACTTTCGTAAGAGAACAAATACGGTGACGAATTTCTAAAACTTTTGTTTCACGCACATTGCGACACAGTTCACACAACACGTAGGCAGGCGCCATTATGGCTTGTCTCAAATAACTGTAAGCCTTAATCTTATACACGACTGTTGTGTGTTCACTGCAGTTTTACTCCAACACGAATATAACACGTCTGTTAAATCTCGGGCTGTATTCACTTTTTGAAAATATCTAATAATAATTTGCACAATTTGAGGATGGAAAAAAATTGTCTTAATGTGTACGCTCCAGTTGCAACTATTCAAGAAAGTAGCTACCCATCTTTATTATAACTATCTACATACAACAGGTAGTAACCCAACATTCAGAAATGGTCTGCAGCAAACTGTTTTGACTAAACTTGCAACACTGCAATTTGTACTTTTTAAAATAGGAAATTGACTTAAACGCAATTGACATGTTTGAAAACACGATCACTATTATTTCCTTACTAGGAATTAATTGCACTAATTATATGTATAATTCTTTGCAACACAAAAAAATTTTCAGACACTCAACATGGAAGTGAAATCGAAAGCCCATCTGTAATGTACAATATTTTAGCGGCAATGAAAACGATTAAATAATGAACACACACTTATATTTATGGAAAAAAGTTGTATTAAATTTTTGCAAAACCAAAAATAAATCTTACAGAATATAATTTTTTAAAAAGCGGAATACCTAGTCATTTTATACACGGAAAATGGTATCGAGCATGTCTGGACGTATTGCGCATAAACAAACTGCATTTTTTAAAAGCAGCCAGCAGCAATGGAGTTGGTTTACCAAGTGGACTTTTATTCCCATTCGAGGAAAATGCCAGCGCTGTTTTAAATTTCAAGCTTCCTTATTTATCGCCAATTAGATTCAGTGAATACAAATAAACAAGGATTATTGTTATTAATAACATAATTAAAGTCTTGACAAATAAGATACGATGGGTTTTATGTCACACAGTTATGCACAATGAGACGTACAAAGCAATGGGAGCTCTTTATTATCGTGGCCTTCGAACCTCCTAACATTCAAATCGATGCTCATAAATAAGTCATGTTGGGAGGACGATTCGAATCATCATTGTTTCGACCGTCTCACCACAAAAGCTTAACGCGCAAGCGACTATGGCAAAAAAGGTTCCCCTGATCGCCTAGAGCGCTTTGCCTGATGACGTAATGAGAGCATAAGAGCCAGAATTATTTCTCAAATAATTTAAATATATAATTTCTTTTCGTAAGAACTACGAATAACTTATTCAAAAAACTTATTTGCTATTACCACGAAAAGCACACGCCCTATACAGTTGTCAGTCTACGAAATAATCATCTAAATGATCATCTAGGGCAACTAAGTACGAAAACATTCAAATGGCCATCTAAGGCATCGTCGCAATTTTCTCATAAATTATCAATCAAAAATCAACAGAATCCTACAACACTACTACTACTAATAATAATAATAATAATAATAATGATAAACTTAAAATTTATGCCTGTCACATGAAATAAGAATAACTCTTGCAACAACTTNTTATTCAAAAAACTTATTTGCTATTACCACGAAAAGCACACGCCCTATACAGTTGTCAGTCTACGAAATAATCATTCAAATGATCATCTAGGGCAACTAAGTACGAAAACATTCAAATGGCCATCTAAGGCATCGTCGCAATTTTCTCATAAATTATCAATCAAAAATCAACAGAATCCTACAACACTACTACTACTAATAATAATAATAATAATGATAAACTTAAAATTTATGCCTGTCACATGAAATAAGAATAACTCTTGCAACAACTTNTAATAATAATAATAATAATGATAAACTTAAAATTTATGCCTGTCACATGAAATAAGAATAACTCTTGCAACAACTTATAGTCTACACATCAAGTAAATACTGGATAAAAATTACCTTCAAATAATTTTTAGTGTGACTCCCATGCATGCACTTAATATAGTATTTTTTCGCCCCAATAAGGTGTTATTATCAACCATACATTTAATGTTGCATTAACAAATTGCAATTTTAATATCACAAAAAGTAAACAAGAGCGCAATTATTACGCGACTAGTAAACCAGGGAAAAAAGCCACCTAAAAAAAATTAATGTGTACTTTCATTTTCGAGGCTTTGGTTAATTTCCTCATGATATATTCTTGTTTCTTTATGTTACAGGAATTGTTCCCGTTTCGTCCATTTTCTTCTGTATGTCACATCCTAGGAGGACAGAAGAGCCCATTAATACTGGCTGACATGTTGTAAACGTTGTACTTTGGTATTGTCTTATTATTTCTGTCATTGCATTGTTCGCATTCATGCTATTAAAAACATTATAAATAAAAAATCAAAATCGTGTAAAAAATTGCACTACCGAAAATTATTTTAGCTGCTTTCACGCGGTCAAAAAAAGCCCCATTTATTCTCCGGATGTAAATTTTCGATCATTTAGCAAGAAAGAATATTCTTTCTACAGAGTTACCTCAAACATGAGTTCATCAATCCACTGTAGTCCTCAACAAAAAGGATTACTGCCTTTAACTGTCTTAAGAACCGAACGACAAAAACAATATTTACGACGGTCATGAAAGTCTCATGTTGCTGTGATATGATAGCTGCAAGCCAAATGTCTTAAATGTTAAAAATAAGGCAGTTTGGCAATAATCAGCAATCACTATTGTAGGCGAGAAGCTGTTATCATTTTATTACATTAAACACGCCTGAAATTTGTTCAGGAATAGACATATAAACAATATATTTTTATGTAAAACATTACAAATGCAGCGAAAACTATGTCAGTCGCGTAATAATATTGCACACAGTAACTTCTCGTAACGGGTAGTTGAAGCGAATGCTGTTCACTGCATAGTTATGTAATGAACTCCAAACACTGACAAATTAAAAAGTTATTCAACTATCCCATACAATTTAATTAAACAGAAATTCGCCATCCGACACGGAAATGGAAGATTTGATACAACCTTTTATTAATAAAAGGTCAATATTTAAAACTGCTACTGATATGCATTCCTGTTTAAAACTATCCATTAATTCGTTTTAAACCAAAAGTGATTAGTTTGAAGAGTAAATCCTTCGCAGAAAATCCGCGTAGCACTCCTGATTGCGTAACAATTCGGAGCTACTAACGGAGCAACCCCAGAAACACATTCCACAGCCTCCAGCTTGTGTAAACACTGCTTTCAGTCGTGCCTTTTAATTCACATGACACGCGAGAAAGGTACAAATACATACAAAACATCAATTTTACACTCGTATGGCAATATTATAGAATACCGTACATCCGTAAACACAAATGTGACTGATACGCGTTTAAGATATACCATTAAATTCAAATGTATTATGTAATTAAGGGTAGACGGCTATACTTGTCAGCGAAATCAACAGTACCGTTCATATAAAAGTCAATTTATACTGTATTTTTTTAAAATTATACAGACAAATGTCTAAGCAACTGAATAACGCCGAGATGCTACGCTTGTAAATTATTGGTTACGAAAATAAGCAGAACATTAGTGCGTCTTACGATCTTAAATGTTACACAGTGGCAGTTGGGTTTACTAAGAAAAAAACTACCTACCGTAAACTGGGGGTTACTTTAAACATGCTGAGGTAACTTTGAACGACTCAAAATATTTGTTTTGGTACCATTTGGTAAAGGAACTGCGAATGATAGCAGTGTATTTAAAAATTTTAATATTATCTGGGCACGTTGTGTTTGCCACTACTTTACCAAAGCTAATATTTTAAGTGTTCAAAGTATGGGGTTTACGGAACCGTTAAAACGTAGCTATATGGTGTTATTGTTTTGATAATTAGTTAAGAATGCACGCATCATTTCTCAATAATGCAGGCAGTAGGCCTACATCCCTTTGAGGCCTGGTGTTCAAAAACACGTGCGTCACCCGATGAAACTGACATTATACGCATTCCTACCTATCATGTAATTCCACGTGTCCAAGAATGAGTTTCCTTGTAAACGGGCCAGTATAACACGTGTCCCCTTTCATACTATCCTTCCTATCAGCTCGAGTGTCATTAATGGTCCTCTTCTTCCTAATTCCATCGCTGTATCCCCCACCCCACCCCATCAAACAATAAATAAGTTTAAAGCAGCCGAACGATGTGCCGTAAAATGATATTCTTACGTCTGAAACGATTCTACGGACTTCTTGTTAAAGGTACCGAGAATAATCCTACACAGGAAATAAAATATATTGACTGTCGAGTATCTTTTGCGCGCGTGTGTGTGTATGTATAATCATTCCGATTTCATTTTTCCACAGTTCACTTTCATTGTCTTAAAATCAGCCGACACTAAATAATAATTTAGGGCTTAAAACTTGTACGTACAAGCATTACTAGGTGGTTTCCATTATTAAAAAATTAAATACTTATAAAGCGTCAAATTTTTTTTTTACATTAACTATGCTACCAGCTTAAATTTTGAGTTGTTTTGGATCGGTATTCTTGAAACATCTAATTGTAAGGTGTTTCGTCACTGACCAAAATGTAAACTAGTTGACAATGAAAAAGTATCAAGTAACAAGTACAAAAGTTCGAAAAACGAACTATATCTTATAGAAACGGTATATTAATAAAATGTGACGTTACCAAAGGGAAATAATTGCAATTTACAATTCTCCAACATTCTACACAACTGATAGTAATGGAAGATAGTAGAAGGAAAATGTTCCTTCACGCGAACCTGGCGTCTTGGCAGACACAAGCTGGCGGCCATCTTGGATAACGTCACAAGGAAACCTCTTGTTGTCATTCCTTGTCAACATCGCCCATTTTGGATTTCCCCCCGGCTGACAATCCTGGCCAATGGCGGCCATCTTGTATGACCCCACTTAATGCTCTTGCATTCCGAGAGTGGGATTTTCTCAGAGTCCTCCCTACCTTCTTAATTTTCTCATGCTCTCTCATTAATTCCTACCAGATGTCCCCACTTCACGCTCTTGCATTCCATGTGGAGGGTTTTCTCAGAGTCCTACCAGATGTCTCCACTTCATGCACTTGCATTCAGAGTGTGGGGTTTTCTCTCAGAGTCCTCCCGATCTCCTTAATTTTCTCACTCTCTCTCATTCCTTCAAAACCAAAAGTCTCCACCTCACGATCTTGCATTCCATGTGGGGATTTTCTCAGATACCACCCGCTCTCCCCCATCTCCCACGTTATATCCCTCGGGGAGGTTCTCTAATGTCCTGGTGGGACGAATTTCATGCTCTGTCATTCCACTTACGCGACACGGAGCGTGGCCTGCCCACACATGTTAGCCTAGAATCGCACAGTGCACACACCAAGTACATCCTAAGCCCACCTATAAGCAAGGTTGGCTGTAATTTTCGAAATGTTCAAGATAAAGCTACCAAATTCAAACCATAGGTATCGCCCCCAAAAACGAAAAGGACTGCAGGGACAAGTAAGCCCTAAGTGCATGTATAGGCATAGTTGACTGTAATTTCTCAACCATTTAAGATAGTCACCAAATTCATAACATAGACATCACCCCCAACAACGAAAAGGACCACAGGGTCAAGTACGACCTAAGCCTACTTATAAGCATTGTTGGCTGTAATTTTCGAACCGTTTAAGATATAGTCACCAATTTCATAACATAGGCACCACCCCCGACAACGAAAAGGACCTAAGGCTCAAGTAAGCCCTAAGCGCACTTATAAGCAAAATTATATGAAATTTCCAAGCAGTTCAAGATATTCACCAAATTCATAACATACACATCACTCCCGACGACGAAAAAGACCGCAGGCTCAAGTACACCTTAAGCCCTCTTATAAGCATAGTTGGATTTTATTTCTGAAGCATTTAACATAGCCACTAAATTGATAACATAGGTAACATCCCCACGACGAAAACGACCGCCAGGTCAAATAGACCCTAAACCCACCTATAACCATAGTTGGTTGTAATTTCGGAACCATTTAAGATAGTAACCAAAACCATAACATAGTTATCACCCCCGATGTTGAAAAGAGCCGCAGGGCATGTCCAAAGCCCACTTATAAGCATAGTTGTCCACCATTTCACACCCAACGAAGCTATATGCATAACATTCACGATCGTAGTAGATGAATGTAATCGTAAAGATCTGCTTTCCACCACCAAATTCGTCTACGAAATGACATCCGTTTTTACATGATGCGCACTTGTATACTGTTTACACTGCATGCTAGTTTGCGTTGCCCGTCTCAGGCTGCCTCAGTAGATGACTGCTGGCTGTGTGGTGGACGTCAGCATGGTTACTGGACTGAAATGTGTTACCTTATCAGGTAGATCGCTGTCTAGCCTGCAAAGTTGACAGTTCGGCCTCAACATCTTTACACTCGTTCATCGTTCCGTGTTGGAGGTACTTTGTTTTTCTTTTTGCTGCTGCTGCACGCAACCGATGTGTTTTACACCAGTTCCTGGGGTGTGGTGTGTCTGTAATGGTAGCACTACATTGAAAACATTCTAGGAATGGAAAACAGCCAATAATCTCTTCGTCCTATTGCAGATGGATTCTTTTTCGTGTCATGCATATGCGAGAAGGAATTCTTTAGGCAGGTATGCAAGCTCGGTATCTTTGTCGAGTGCTGCAAGTGATTTAATATTTCCATATAGTGTTTTGTGCAATCCGCTCTACTTGTCGAGACCTGCACGATGTTAGTTGATCGTGCAATGTCGGCCGGGTCGTATGTTTTCCGCTGCTAGTTTTGTGAGTTTTGGCTGTACACTGAATTTGACAGTTTCGTTTCACTCAGTTCTTGAGGAAGACGTTTTCTATTCTGCTGTACTGGCCAGGAAGGCCTGATCTTGTCTAGCATCATCTAAAGCATCGTACAGCACCCGGCGATTGTGTAATATTTAGTTGCGCTGGTTGTAATGTGCTTATAACTACTTTTCCATTACATTTTATTTTTATATCACTTTGCATCAGTGTGTTGAAATTTTGTCCTTGTCGCACCTGTGCTTCTTTGCCTAGCAAATTTTTTTTTTACCTAATATGACATACAGCATTTGATGCTTGGGCAATATACATAGGTTGTTAAATGCCTATAACTATTTGCTTTTATAATAATTTTTTATATCTGTTTGCATCAGCATATAGAAGTGATGCCTCTCTTGTACGACACATGGTTTAATATGTATGCTGTTTTGTGGCAAGCAAAGGAACAGTCTTTACAAGTCGCGTAATGTGTATCGCACTTGACATGTTGTAGACATTTTTGAGGTTGGCCCTTGTGGTCATTCGTTCTTTCACACATCGGACTGTGAATCCATCGGGTATTTTTTTTTTATATATTGTGACACGTTACGACATCATGCTCGTAATGTACTTTCATATATGCCAGTGTTTTATTGTTTGTAATGTGGCTGATTTTTCATGTACAGGGCAGTTTCATATCTTTTACACTTGGTTTCACCGACCCTTGCGCTAGGCTGATGGTGTTTATTTATATTTGCGCGTACATATTTAGTGTAACCTGTGACTACACATGTCTTGTTATTGGTACAATTGTATACCACTTTATTTTTAAATATATGGCTGGTTGTTAAGGGTTACCCAGGTTAATGATGACTCCGACTGCCGGCCCCTGTGTTGGACTGATGGTTTTAGTCGTACACATCATAGTCGATTTCGCAGTGCTGGCCCCTAACTGCTGACCTCTTAGTGCCGACCCTTCAATGCTAATCCCTCAGTGCTGACCTCTCAGTATCGACCCCCCAGTGCTGTCTTCATGCAGCACCAACGCCGAGTAGTTCTGTTTATAATTTATATCACCATACAACCGTTCGAATGCCAAGATATGTCGTAATTCTCTCTGTAGTAGGTAGAGGAAAATCAGTATGCACCTATTTGCTAGACGAGTGTGTGCAGGCCAATATGCATATGTGTGTGCTATTTCAGACCTACATTCCTACATGTAACAGTAACTTTGCGACGTGCCTGTATGTAGACCTTTATTTTCTTTCACATGTGGACGGTTGTTACATGTCCCCGAACTTTAAAGGTCTGTAAATGGTGACCAACTATGCTTGTAACATGACTTAAGGCCTACTTGCTCTTATCTTCTTCATTGTAGTCGGAAGTGATTAATGTGATATGAATGTGGTGGTCGTAGCTTCTGTGGGTGGGAAACATCTTGCAACTATGCTAATAAGAGGGCTTAAGCTGTACTTGTCCCTACCATATTGTTTGTCATCGGAGGCGAATCCTACGATATGAATTTGGCTACTATAGCTTCTGTGTGTGGGAAATAGCAGCCAACTATGTATATACGAAAGACAAAGGTGTACTTGATCCAGTGGTCCTTTTCGTCGGCGAAAGTGATGCCTATGTTATGAATTTCGCGATTATAGCACTGGTAGGTGGGAAATGGTAGCCAACTATGCTAATACGATGGCTTAGGGTGTACTTGATCTACCATCCTGTTCGTTGTCGGTGACGATGGCTATGTTACGTATTTTACTACAGCTTCAGTGGATGTAAAATGGCGGTCGACTATGCTTATAAGTGGGTTGAGGACATGATTGACCCTGCAGCCCTGTTCATCATCGGGGGCGATGACTATGTTATGAATTTGGTGACTATATCTTAAATGGTTCGGAAATTACACCCACTTATAATTAAAGTGGGGAATTATACCTATGTAATGAATTTGGTGGCTGTATCTTAAACGATTCCGAAATAACATCCAACTATGCTTATAAGAGGGCATAAGGCGTACCTGACACTGCAGTCCTTTTCATCGTCGGGGGTAGTGTGTACGAGGTATGTTCAAAAAATAAGGTGACTTGTTATTTTGTGACTTTGTCTCGATAAATATTTATGTATTCATCAATATCTGTTTTGTCCCCTTCAAAGTTATCCCCCTCAGATATAATACACTTGTGCCAGCGCTTTTTGCCAATCCTCGAAGCACTTATGATATGCGCATTTTGGTACGGCATTGAAGTCTCCCAGGTCTTTATCTCCTCAATAGTGGCAAACCACCTTCCTTTCATGGGTCTCTTCAGTTTTGGGAACAGGAACAAGTCGCAGGGGGCCACATCCGGTGAATACGGTGGCTGAGGCATGATTACGGTGTTGTTAATACGGATTATTTGATACATTGTTTGCGATAGATAAAAATCGCTAAGCACATCAAAACACGTCTAACCTTTATATCTGTCACAAACAAACTAACAATGCAAAATGGCTGATAATGTCAACATATGTTGTGGACATGTGTACCAACATAACAATAAAACAATCGATAATCGAATGTACGTAGCCCTCGAAATTTGCGAAGTAGCCTTATTTTTTTAACACACCTCGCATGTAATGAATTTGGCAACTGCATCTAAAACGGTTCGGAAACTAAAGCCGATTATGCTTATACAATGGCTTAAGACCTAATTGCCTATACCGTCCTATTCAGCATCAAGGGCAATGGCTATGTTATGAATTTGGTGGTTTTATCTTAAATAATTAAAAAAATTAGTCAACTATACCTATACATGGAGTAAGACATACTTGAACCCTTGGCCCTTTTCGTTGTCGGGGTGATGATACCTATGTTATGAATTTCGTGGTTTTACCTTAAACGGTTCGGAAATTACCGCAAACTATGCTTATAAGTACATGTAGGGCTTATTTGAACCTGCTGTCCTTTTCGTTGTTGGGGGTGTTGCCTATGTAATGAATTCAAAAGTTCGGTAATTATAGTAAACTCTGCTTATAAGTGCACTTAAGGTATACTTGCTCCTGTTGCCCTATTCGTTGTCTGGGGTGATACCTACATTATGAATTTTGTAGCTGTGTCTTAAACGGTTTGGAAATTACAGCCAACTATGCTTATAGGTGGACTTAGGATATACTTGGCACATGCGCAGTGCGACTCTAGGCTAGCATGTGGGGGCAGGCATCTCTCCATGTCGCGCAGGTGGAATGACAGAGCATGAGACTCACCCCCGCCAGGACATCTGGTGAAAGGAGACTGCAAGGAATACGAGAAAAACAAGGTGGATTGACAGAGCAAGAGACTCGAGGATGTCAGGTAAAAGGAGCTTAGAGGGAATATGAGAAAATTAAAGTGGAATGACACAACATGAGACTCGTCCTGCCAGGATGCCACGTGAAAGGAGACCAGGAGGACTGAGAAAATACTTCCCACACAGAATGCAAGAGCATGAAGTGGGGATGTCCGGTAGGAAGGAATGAGAAAATAAAGGAGATCAAGAGGACTCTGAGAAAACCCCACTCAGAATGCAAGAACATGAAGTGGGGACATCCAATATGGCTGCCATTATCCAGAAATGACAGAGGGAGGGGAAATCCAACATGGTCGATGTTGACAAGGAATGACAGAGCAGGAGGTTGCCTTGAGACATCATCCAAGATGGCCACCAACTCTTCCCTTTGTCCCTGTCATGATGCCAGGTTTGCGCGAAGAAACATCTTCCTACTACTGACGATGGTGGCTGCACTGTTGCCTACACCTGATTTACATCAATATGTTAACATTACAGTAGAAATTTTCATTGGAGTCTATTAGTGAATGTAAAGTTATAAATAATCTTCAGCAAATTTAATTAGCAGTTCCCATAATTGTTTCACAATTACATCTCTTCGATTTGTAATTCAGGGCAGCATGAATAAACTATGTACCACTGGCTAACATTAGCAATTTTTTAAATACAAAAAATAGATATGCATCCACAAAAAATAAACATACACTGGAGATGACACCACCATGTAACATGACGAAAGAAGCAAACAAATTGGTTACAGTTGAGAGCTAACTGTCATATGCCCAAAGAAGAATAGTATTCAGCAGAGGCTGAGGTTAACATTTAGTGCTAATATGCAAACAACCAGCCTTTGGGCTACGGACAATATTGTTACCAGCTGTGTCGCAGACATGTGGTTAACATGTGTGTTCGATCTTTACTCATATCACTAGGGATGGTATACCATCCCATACAAAGTTTCTAGTCAATACGGTTGTGCTTCCTCACTATGTGACAGCCCACCCTCCAGGTTGAGATTCTGGCTACGACAATGCTTCAACGCTATTTTAGAAACTTTATGGTACATTAAATTAATGATAAAAACACACAATTTACGTCCAAGTGTATCTGTAAGATGACAGTGTTAAAAAAAGATAATTAACTCCTACCATGTGGTAAGCAAACACTTTAGAAAACTCGGCGCATAGGAGAACACTGGTTGGTGTCCGAGGTCACATGACATATTGAAAGGTGCTCACAGTCAGTGGAGCTCTGAGAGCCATCCCACATGCAACAGAAAATTAAAGTGTGAGAATTGTGCAGTCGAAGGCCGCTGTGAAAAGTTTGTAGTCTCGCTTCATGTAGTGACACTCCACAGCTGTGATGGTGATCCTGTTTCGATCTGGAGACATAGTTTATCACAGACAAAATTGTAAAATGACATTAGAAAGACCACCTGTCTGCAGTGGGCTACATGTATCGCTGGAATAAGCCGCCAAATACAGGAGACAGCACATGACGAAGGGTTGATCTGTGTGCCAATGGACACAACATGCTAAATGTGTCGCCATCATCAATATTTATCACGTTTTGGAGATAATGTACACCCGCACATGTGCACTGTATTTTCTTTATAGGATGGAATCTTTCAGCAGGGCAATGCCATGTCATACGGGGCAGAATTATTCGAGAATTGTTGGAACAGCACAAACAGACTTCCAAGTACCTCCTTGGCCCTCGAATTCCCCTCACCTTAACCCAATCAACAATATTTAAGATGGACCTCGTTTTTACGTTCGTTATATGGATCCTTCACCACATACCTTTCAACAGTTGTCATCTGCCAAATTCATAGCTGTCTGCACTTCCCCAAAACACTTGGCAAACTCTCAGTTTATTACTGAATCACTATCATGCCATTTAGCTGCTGTCTGCATTGCACAAAGCTCATATTCTCGACATTAGCTAGCGGTCATGATATAACACCACTATGTGTTTATATATCACATATACATATGTATATGTTATATATACACTCACATCAATTCACATGTAACCCAAATTCACTCGACACCCCTTTCCCAGTGTACCTGGCCAGTAGGGCACTATCTAAGAAAAGATGCAGGCACTTGGTCACCATAAACATGTTAGCTGTCGTTATGATTCAACAGAGAATTTTGTGCATTCGGAAAGGGCAAGATTGCAGGGGTCTGTAAATTCGGGCATTATTTCAGAGAGACCAGTTAAACATGCCTCGGTTTACTGTTAGCTACATAGTAAAATTGAAGTTTTATGGAAACGCTGGCCCCAAGCATTACATTGACAGACCCAAGAAACTAATTTTTCAGTACTGGAGAGCTCTGAAGTGTGAGGTGCGAACCACTCGTCCAACAGCCATGTCGACGACTGCAGAGGACTTCTGTTGCAGCCCTGGTACAGAGGTGTGATGGGGTTTCACGGTCATGTCACTACTAGAAAGCTAATTACACATTAATGTCCGATGTCGTTTGAAGATGTGCAGAAAACACTATCACTGAACTGTGGAGCAATGGAGTCTTATGGAGTGATGAATTACAGTACATAATCTGGAACTCGGGATGGATGTTTGTGGACCTAACAGATGCTAGGCAAGCTGTATTTATAGGCTATTCACAGTAAAGTGAGAACTTTTTAAGGCCCTTCCAGTGGGCATAATAACCAGAAAATTATATTTCATTGTAGCCTTAGATGTTAACTTTTGAGAGCTATAAAATGAATACTGTATTTATGAACCACATTGCAATTTATACACCAATTGGCGAAATAATACAAATAAGCCGAAAGGAACTTTTAATCACGACCTTAAAAAGTGCTCACTTTACAGTGAACAGTCTATACCAGCTTACGTTGTGTCGACACCCAAGTCTGGTGGTAACAAAATGGTCTGGGACTGTTTCTTTTAGTTTCAGTCATTACTTTTATTCATGGATCGATAGATTCTAAGCATGTACACTTAGAGAAAGATTTAGTCGTACATACCAAATAAATTTGCTTGAAACTCACTTGTTTACAATGTAAAATATTTTGTCCCCTCAACTAATCTGCTGTTGCTCCAAACATGTGAATTAAGTTATTCCATCTTCTACATGTATTTAGTACACACAACTATTTAACAAGTACGATCAACTAATCGGTTTGGTTATCATAAACATTACATATATCGTAAGAGTCAAATAATATTTAATATTAAGTGAATACAAACAATTCGTTACCTTTAACAATATGATGCCTATTATTAAAGACCTTGTTGCGTCAAAAAATTAAGCTGGTCTAGTATTGGCATTAATTTGGTTAGTAATAGGGTAATCGGGTCATTTTATTGCCTTAGTTTGAAAATACAGCTTGAGAATTTGTTTACATCCGCATCCTATATTAGAAAATATGAAATTAAAAACATGCCCATTCCATTAGTAATGTTAACTGAGGTTGTTGCTAAGGCACAGCATTCAGGCATAGAGGTCCGGGTTCGAAACTAGATCGTGTTCTCACCCTACAAATCTCTAGTTGGACCAACCAAATCCTAAAAGTTTTGTGGCATCTAAATATGAACAACCAAATAATTTGGTTTCAGCAACAAAATATTTGATTGCCCCTATACGAGCAATTAATTTGTTTGCGTCAAACAAAAATTTTTCTCAGAGTGTTAATGCATTTTAAAACGATTACATGCTTCCAACACTGCAGCAATTTCTTGAATCAACGCGACAGTTCTCTTGTCCATAAAGCAAGGTCAACTGCATAGTGGTTTAAAGACGATTACATGGGACTGTTTAACTGACCTGCTCAAAACCCTAACCTCGAACCCAACAGGACATCTTTATGATTAACTGGAACATCGCTTTTCTCACCATGCTACACGAAGACCGGAAACAAATTCCGTCAGCTGTATACCGGAACTTAGTGGAGAGCCTACCTCAGTGTGTTAATATTTGTAATATTGCCAATGGGAATATCCTACTAGTTGCATGTCTGGCGCCTTTGGAACCAACAGCGAAGGGTGTTCGAGGGCTTGCAGCCACATAATGGATACAGTCTTTTTTTCTTCTAGAAATTGTTTATTTATATCGCCTGTTTGTCTAAATGAAACTATAGAAATTAACCGCACCACTTAATTGACAGATTGTGGTTGTTTGCTACTCCGACGAGATGGTTTTTCATTTATCCAATTTACATTATTAATTCGATAATATCAACAATCATACAAAATACTTATTTTTCTTTACTGTGATATTTGTGTGTTAGGATTTTTTGAACTCTAAAAGCGTATAAGAAATGCAACAGCTTAGTGATTATCATAGGAAGCATTTAAATAATTCTCCCCTCATGTGTAAACCTCGTCTCAGCATCATTTTCCGTAAATAACACTCAGTAACTAAAATACATCTCTCGTAAAAAAAAAAACCCTCTGAATTTTTTTGCTGCACTCCTGCTGCTAACTGTAGACTACCGGCCAGTTGTAATGGTTAACTGTTTTTGCGACTTCCGTGTTGACGCAAATAGCGAGTAGGTACAAGCTATCGAGTTTTCTCCTCTGGCACAGAAACTATATGCTGTTAACGGTAAAATGAGCACTTTTGAGGCCCTAGTTGCTTGTTCCTACCAGCCATTTTTAATCCTTGAACCACATTTTAAAATAAATATTGCCATGTAAGTAATAAACAAAATGTGTATATTCCGCCGCACTCGAAAGTTCACGTCTTAAGGCTAAAATAAAATTAATTTATTAACTATTATTTTTAATGAGAGGGCTTGCAAAAGTGCTCACTTTACAGTGAGTAGCCTATAGTATCCGTACTGGCAGAATTTACGTAGCGGGTAGGGCTGGACTTTAGGACATTGGTATAATGGGCTGCATACACATAGCATCAACAGCTCAAGAGTAAGCAACTTCAGGACAAATACACAATATAGACAGAATGGCATTATAAATATGTCCAATATAGTACCTGTAGGAAACAGCTGGCTGCAGTTTACACCTGTGGTACATCGATTGCGATTACATCAGTAACTAGTCTTTGAAGCTACATTTATATACGACAGAGATGGCAACATGTTTTATATGCTCTTCTACAGCATAAGATTCCACGACCCTGCGTTTAAGTAAAAACCATACTGGTCACCCATGAACACAGCGCGCTGCAAGCATCGCTCTTTTCCTCAATATGCATCTGCTACACGTAAAGCATCTACGGGTGGTGCACGTCCTGTCCTGGGGCCTTATACTGGGGTTTTCAGTCGCATGCGAGTTGCTAGTCGAGCGGTGTCTTGGTGCGCTCGAACCACTCTGCTGCCGTGCGACTTCAGCGCTCGGAATGGAAGCCGAGTGACTTGGCTTCTCGCATGCGACTGTGCGCTGGGTGTTGCTCGGCTGCTCATATAACTTCAAATAAAAACAAAACCCGTCAGACAGCAACGAAATTTCATTACAAATATTTTTTAATAATACGAGAGCATCTTTAGTTATCAAACGCATGGTGACTTTCTTTGTGGTTCATCTAATTACATCATTCATTAATTGTAAAATGCAAGAAGTTACATAATTTGGAGAATTTAAACATACATTAATTTATGCATTGATACGATCCTAAAAATAAATAACTTACAGTCCGAAGTAGATACTTGAAATTTTATCTCATTCCCTCGGCTTCGTTATAATGTATTTGTTATTTCAGTTAGCTTATGCATCATTTTAATCAATCTGAATGTACCGTGCTTTTTTTTCTTTCGAGTTTAATTCTTTTTTAATAGTTCACGCAATTTTTCTGTACTGAGGCACATTTTATTGCCCCTTACTTACACTTACATAAAATTTTCCGCTAAAATCCCAATATGTGCAGAGATTTAACTTACTATAACTGTAAATTCTGAATAGTTAAAATGGCTCCACTTGAAGTCACTATAAGTATAGTGATCATTATGGGGCTGAATTTAGCAGATTTATAAGTTAACTGTATGTCTTGAGAACTTCTTATAAACAGGGATAATTTTACAAAAATATTGTCACATGTTGAAAATTGCAAAGTTATCGCAATCATATTGGAGTATAATAAGACTTGGAACCATGACTTGATCTTCAAATTACAGTCATCACGAGGCCGACTGAATTCTCCGTACTTTTGTACTATGTCTAAGAATTAGGACGTAATGCCCTAGCATTTTAATTTTATTTATTATATTAATAAATTACTGTTTAATATAATAAATTACTGTTTAGTAACATATTTCGTTGTTAGGTGCTGGTGAATATTATCTGTTAAAAAAAGATTACTGTGTGTTTTAAATTAGACTAGCTTATTTTCAAAGAGAACCCCACTGCTGCAAAATTATTAAAATAAAGCCCAAGTTGAACGCGTCTCGTAGGTCTATGTTTTATTTCTGATTGAACAACATTCATGATTTTTCGCAGAAAGAGTATTGTGTACAAATCGTGTGTGACATTGTTGCATTGCAAGCTCTAATATTGACACAATATTTTAGAAGAGTCAGTTTCTCACACAAACGAAACTGTTTCATACCATTCGCTGCTATCTAGAATTTACTATTAATAAAAGCTGAATTTTCAATCCCCAGAAGAGTACAAAAGGGTAAGATTGCAATTAACATATTGCAGTTTGCTAATAATGTGATAACTAAAAGAACAAATATCAAAACCATTACACGATGCTTATAGCGAATAACTTTCAGCAGTCACTGTAAGGATAGATTTGTGTATAATTTTATATCTCGTTAATATAATTAAATATGAGCGTAAATATAACTAAGAAAAATTCTCCTTTATTATATTGAATGAAATAATAAAGATTTATAAATAAAAAATAATTTACTTTCCTAAATTAGACTCGAACCGTAGAACTTATAGTTAGTGAGCCGTTGCGCTAATCACTCACCACTACGAATACATACATTCAATAATGGACCTATAGACAGTATATGTTTATAACCTCTTTTTCATGTCGTTTCTTTCCAGAAACACTNTATAGACAGTATATGTTTATAACCTCTTTTTAATGTCGTTTCTTTCCAGTAACATTGTGAAGTAATTATAATGCATATTAATACATTTTATTACCAAAACATGATTTTTGTTTTACGACGTAAATTTTGTTCCATTTATCACCTTATCGTTAGAATCTTACGTTAAAACAGTAAGATGAAACGTGTACAACACGGAAGCTCGCCATGGAGGAACTCGCATGCGACCACCGGTAACCCGAATCGAATGGTCAAAATGAATGCGAGAGGTTTTCGCTTCAGCATAGCAAATCTCGCACACTCATGTGTGCGAGATTTGACCATTCGGCTCAGACCATTCGGCTCGAATGGTCTGAGGAAGCCAAACGATTTCGAGCAGGATAAAGTGTGTACGTAAGTACTGNTAAGTGCACATTAGCAAAGAGTCCCATACACCCAGGAATGTAGATACTACACTAACTACAGAGCCCGTTTTAGTGACATTACTGGGATTGGGCAAACATGGCCGTGATCGGAATAACAAACTATCCCGTACAGCTAAAGGAAAAAAAAAAAAGGGGGGGGGGATAAAACAGGCCTGCCTTCTACACAACAAAATATTGCCAACTGCTTTCTGGTAAAGTAGAGAGGTAAATCCAGTGATTGGTAGAGCATCCCTCACAAACCCGCCAATAAAATACCCTCTCAAGACCTATGTGCAGCAGAGATCTTGGCACTTACGAGCATTTTCGGAAGCAGCATTTCTGTAGCTAGTAACGCGAAACAGCAAGTCGTATGTTGCAAGATTGGAATACTAGGATGCATCAAGGTGGACAGTAGCACAGACCTCTATCAGCCCGAAGGACTGGAGAAGGCGCCAAGATACCGTGTAAAATCAATGTCATCTAACAGCAACTGATTACCATGCAACAAGACCAAGCTGTTTTTAAAACACCGTGCTTAGATCTCTTATTAATTATCTACCTTTGTACAATCACAAACCATGTACAGAGTTTACATGTAATACACTGCTATTCCCAACATGATTTGCGTGAATATGAAAACTACGTTTTACAAGAGTACAAACCTTTGTGAACATCAAACATATATTAAAATCAGATATTATTTATAACCTTCTATCGCTTCAGGGACTCCCACATCTAATGCAGGGCCTACTCTTGATTCTGGTTAACATTCTAAGCACATGTCACATGTTCAACAGCAACTATTTGCACCGGGTTGAAAACCAGGAACTTGTAACTGCAAGCTGTGTTGTCTACATTTCAAAAGAATACTAATACAGTACCGTATAATGCATTTTTTCACCTCTTCACTACCCAGGCTGAATTCCCGAATAACCATCCCAAATACATTGTTGCGAGCCGGTGGTAAGTCCTACCACACCCTGTCGTCCGCCAATCGCCAGGCAGCAGCCTGCTTAACGCGTGTCTATGCAGTCGCCGAATTCATCTTTGGATGACATAGTGCGGGAGAGATACACGATTGTAATCTATATTTTGCACCTGGCAGCGACCAGCACCTCCCAGAAAGTCGGAGATTGCTTATTTCCGTAAAGAAATATCTGAAAACTAAACTGGGGAACGTGTGTGAATGTGCGGGATCAGAAATACAGCCCTCACCCTGCTGATGGCAATTGTGCGTGTGTACGGCGATGCGTGGCGAGAGTTCCGGTGGATTCGGCGTGCAGCGGCGATGATCTGCGAGTCGGAGCGTTTCTGTGTAGTCCTCGGCGTTCGCGGTTGAGCTGGCGTCGGCGAGGAGGTGCAAGATCACAAGAAACTGACACTTTGAGGTAACTGGGACGATTAACAGTATTAGACTACATTGTTTGTGTTAACTGGACTAATTGTTTATTAAATTGATATATGTATTTTAGCTATTCAGTTGTAGTCTATTAGTTTCGCAGAATATTGTAATGAGTGATGTATAGTAGGTACTTTGTAGAAGAAATAGCTATATATATTTCTGTAGCACCGTAAATAAAAGAGGACATTTAAAATTCAGTTCATTCATTTCATTATAATTACAAAATATACCTTGCATTTGGGGAAATATAATTTTAAGTACGTCACAATACACAGTTTTAAATTAGGTCGCAGAAAGTTTCCATGCATACATTGTCACATTCCTTATTCTTTCTTCTTGGACGATCTTTACAACACCAAAAATTAAGATATATGCTCCCCTCTCCTAAGAATGGAATTTCCCTTTGGCAACTGCAGGCTTGTGTTGACCAGTTAGTTTCGCTGTTCCATAGCACAATGATTGCGTTATGTATTTATTTTTCCGAATTAACTCCCTTAACCAAACTGTGAATTAACCACTAACTAGGGCACTTATTCTCAAATAACACAATACTTTCTATGCACCATTTAGAGCTACAGCTGATGCCACAGGCTCTTAAGAAATGTGCACAGGATACGCAGCTGCGGTACCCTTCATGCACGCAGAAATTATATTTACCTCAATTTTTTTCTGGTAAAATAGGGAGGCAAATCCTGTGATTGGTGGAGCATCCTGAAAATTAACCCCGTAGCTAAATACGCGCTCGTTTTCCTTGACCTGCCCCGCGCGAGCGAGCGGAAGAGTACAGAGAGGTGATATGATAGCGGGCGGCGAGTCACTAAGGAATGTTTGGAATACAGGCGAGCGATAATCCTATCAGAGCTTTAAATTATAAGGAGTGCCGCTGCGCAGTCTTCCGCCTGGCGCCGCGATAAACCTTTTGCGGTTCGCACATACCTCACCTTCAGAAGATTGAATTTCTGTGTTTATCTGAGGACTGTTCTGGTTTTGATCGTCATTGCCTCTCTCAAAGTGTCTCGGGATGCGGGGAATTCTCCAAATCTGGGCTGCTGACGGCCTGGCCGGCAGGTAGTCGGGGTGGGTGGGTAGGAAAGTAGAACTTATTGTCTCGTCGACAGTGAAGTCATTAGAGGCGGACCAAGTTGCTCACAGAACAACAGAAGCAGGAACGGGGGCAGAAACTGACCATGGATTGTAGTAAGGAACCATTTTAGCATTCGCCTGGGAGGAAATCGTGAAACCATGGAAAACAAACATCATGACAGCCGGACCGGGAATCCAATCCCGGTCCGCCCGAATGAGAGTCTGAATCTTCACAACTCCGACATCTCGCTCAGTACGAGTCTTATGAAAAACAGTAAGTAATAAAGAACTGACGCCACTGAACAAGCACATGATTCAGACAGTTTGACGGCAAACTGTAAGCCCACAGTAGAGACATGTGCAGAAGACAAAAATCAGTATACCTTACCTTCATGTAAGAAACTAGACATCTCGATCGCTTATCTCGCCTGCCACGTTCTCAACATGGCGTCAGTATGGCAAGTGGTAGTAATGTGCATGGTCCCACTAATGGGCTATAAATATTGTTAGACAAAAGTGTTCATACAAATAGATCAACTTATTATGTTTGTACTTTCGTTGGCATTTTGTTTGATTTATGCTGCAATGTACAACATGTGTTTTGTAATTGACGTTAGGACAGTGTGCATGAACTTTAAAAGTATACCAAGCAACCTTTTCCCATGAGTCGAGGGTCGTACCCTGTCATTGGAGTGTATCAATGTAGACCCAGACCCGTCCAGGCGAACTTTCTCCGTTTGCAAAGGGTCCGATGGCGGTGTTCCAGTGCCTATGTTAATCGCAGAGCCTTGCGACAGGCGGTAAGTAGAGGTACCCACCCTAGTTGGGCGGTGACTCCTGTACCCCATAGCTGTTCTGGATGAATATGACTGCTTACAGGTAGTTGCGGTCCAGCATTCAATTGACGAATGATATGCTTCACTGTGGCGTGTATATCCACTGTTGCCAACCGAGATAGCCGACAGCGACCCGTCATCGATACGCTGCAGACCATGGCAGTTGTTCCTGACGGTGTGGTTTTACCCAAATGCATGAACTCGTGGTACACACTAGACACGGTGGCCCGTAACTGATCCCAACGATCGGTTTACGATCAAATGCGCTGAGATCTTATTTCTTTGCCATTCTGTGCTCAACTGTTACTCAGGCGGAAATGTTTAGTTTTTCAGTTGAATGGTTCTTGCAACCATTCAAGCTATAACCATTTTTAGTGTTCCTTGGTAACAAACTGCCAAATACATAACTTCACGATAAAAGTTGAAAGGCGTCATCTTAACCTTTTTCAAGATACAGTTATAANACAAACTGCCAAATACATAACTTCACGATAAAAGTTGAAAGGCGTCATCTTAACCTTTTTCAAGATACAGTTATAAAACAAAATTTTTTTCAGCATTTGGGGGCAAACACAAAGATAATTCAAATTTACACACATTTAACAATTAAAAACTCATACTTATGCCACGAAGTCGTCTACAGTAATGCATACTAATTAAAAATAATTCTTCTGTACAAGGAAATTTTATGTGGTCCACTAAAAGAAACACTGCGATTCTGACACTGTAAGAAATATGTTGTAGAACTACAAGTTTTCTTGTAAAATATATAAAACGTATATTTGTAGTGATTAGATTACTCGCTTTCCAACTAGGCCAACCGATTTTTCCGTGTGGGAATCGTACCGGGCGATGCCGCTGGCCGGCGGGTTTTCTCAGGGATCTCCCGTTTTCCCCGCCCTTTCATCCCGGTGCTGTTCCATACTCACCTCGCTTCGCTCTCATCGGCTCTCAAGACCTCGATGTTAAGAGCCACCCAAATTTCTTCACTAACATCGACTCACATTATTAAAAAGTGTAAGTAAAATTATGTGCTTTTGTTATAGAAAACAAATAATGTAAAATGTAATGAATAAGAAAAAAATAGTTGCAACCTATCGGCACAGGGATTCGATCCCAAAACCCTTGAATTACATCGTCGCACCTTTAACCACATGACCAACTTGACTCACGAGGTGCACAGTTATTTTTACAATGTATACATTAGGTATTGACTAAACAGAAGGATATAAAGCTGTCTTCATTGTTTTATTACGATTGAGTTGTTAAGTGTTTCATGTTATTTACGCATACATTTTATACATTTTTGCATGCTACTGCGCCTTACATCGCCCCTAGTTTTTGCACAAACAGCTATAAACGGGTCAGTGAAGTCGAAACATTTGTTGAGGTATATTACAAACACGGCTCGTGTAATTTTAGAAAAGGAATTTTTGCACTGTTACAAATGTTTGTAAAATTAAAAACAATTTCGTGGAATATTACAATTTTTTTTACAGTTGTACATGAAAGTATGCAGGCAAAAAATGATTTCCGACAATCAGATATCGCTGTGCTATGCTTCCAGTGGACCACTGCGCCCCAATGAACAACATGCAGTGATCATGTGGTGTAGAAGCTACCAAAATTGTCAAAAAAAGTACGATTTAAGTTGCATTTGAACGAAATTAGACAGTGAACATTGCTATCAAGCAGATAATACATGCTGTTACTTAGCAACCAGCATTTGAGGGAGGATATGCGCGTATCGTTGTATAATAACATTTTGAAAGTGTTTTCAAGTATTTGAGGTTACGCGCGAAAATTTTATTTTAGCAACGCCAAAAGAAGTATAACTTCTAACGCGCGTACATAAGTACACGCACCTTCTTTTTTTTATGATTATACTTGATGAAATCATCCCCCCCCCCAAAATGTACTTCAAAATATATTCTTTCGTCTTTCAAATACAGCATAAATCATGTAGTCTATTCACGATTTCTTCACACTTTTGGAATCGAACCTTTGAAAAACCACCCAACGTATAACATATTTAGTTATTTCCAAAATAAGTCATGTATCACAAGCATTTTATACATGTGCTCATAACAGAAACTTATTTTTGGTTAAATTGAAATATTATTTACAGTTTGTCTATAAATTATAATGCTTCACTAATAAAAAAGGTAATACGAATAAAAACAGCGAGGAAACATGTGCTGGTAACGCATAGTAATAAATAATTATCATGCAAAATATTATTACAACTGAGTGCGCACGAATGGGGTGCGTTGTTTTTTGGTGATTTTCGTGACTTATTTAAGTTTAGTTTCCACGAGGCGGAGGAATATTCTGGAAGTAAAACTTGAGCAGGGCTTCAGAAAAGTGTGAAGTAACCGTGAATGGATTATACTGTTCTGGCATTTTTGGTAGTGTGTGTTCTATTCTAATGAACTCTGCATGCTGTACAGGCAGGTGCAGTGCTCCACTAGATGGAAGTCACTCCACGCCTGCATCGCTTTTCTCCTTTTTGTTTGCCGAGAAGCGCGGAGCTATAAGGGCTACACTTGACACGCGCTACAAGAGCGCCATCGCCGTTACGCGCAGGGATCTGAACTGGCATGCAGTGTTCTCGTAGTGCTGCGTGTACCTATGGGACATTCAGCGGTGACCCTATCACTTTATCGATGAAATGTCTGCAGCAAAGTTCAATACAGACTCCTTTCGTATTGTTTGACTCGTGTCCGGCTAGTATGTTTTAAGAAACGGCAGTTTCTAACTATATTGGAAGGCTCCAAAATAATATTTACAAAATACGTGGAACGTTAAAGTACCATTCCTTCATCGTCTCAGGTATGATGTCTTCACGTTTAATAGTTTCGTCAAAAACCCAGTATTTAAAATATTCTGCAACGCAGGCAGGCGGAAAATGTACCAGACAGTGGTGTACTGGTATGTTCGGCGATGACATCCAGTATCAGCGGCAGAATAAGCGAGTGAGTGGCGTACAGCAGTGTTACATCTGTGTTTCTACGTAGGACTCTGCGTGCAGCTGGGCGATTACAAGTAACACGACGTTATAAAAAAAAATTTCACTCCATAAATTGCTTCCAATGTCGACAGAAATACTAAACAGTNCAGTTTTTTTTTAACTACGGTACTGAAACAGACATCCTTTGTTCACATCTTAATAAAAAAACACTGAAAAGCCAAAAAAAAGCTGTATAGGCGCACGTATGCAAATAACAGAGGTATGGAACCAATCAGAGTAACGCGATGCGGTCGGCAGCGCCTATATAAGACAACAAGAGTCTGGCAAAGTTGCTAGATCGGTTACTGCTGCTACAATGGCAGGTTATCAAGATTTAACGTTTGAACGCGGTGTTATAGTCGGCGCACGAGAGATGGGACGTAGTATCTCCGAGGTAGCGATAAAATTTGGATTTTCGCGTACGACTATTTCACGAGTCTACCGTGAATATCGGGAATCCGGTAAAACATCACATCTTCGACATCGCTGAGGCCGGAAAAAGATCGTGAACGAACGGGACAAACAACGACTAACGAGAATCATTAAACGTGACAGACGTGGAACCCTTTCTCAAATTGGCATGGATTTCAATGCCTCCTGCATACCTTCAGACATTAGTCAAGTCCATGCCACGTCGTCTTGCGGCACTTCTGCGTGCTCGCGGGGGCCCTACACGATATGAGACAGGAGTACCAGTTTTTTTTGGCTCTTCAGAGTATTATGTGTAAGGATGCGTAATACACACATTATATACACAGAAAAAACATCTGGGCTGCCTTCGCCTCAGATAACACGAAGCAATTTATGAAAAGCTTAGTAACTGATACAAATAAGAGAGTGAAATGTTATGTTTAACATTGATGTAAGGAAAAAATGCCAACAACAATTAAAATTTCCGGTTTTTTTTTTTACATGGAGGGCAGTGAGAGAACGGAGTGACTAGTTCACATATTTTCCGGATGCACATTTTGTTTGGTTGAGTAGTACAAATTTTCATCATTGCGGTGGCCTTCTTTGAAACGCAATACTTTCACCCAGAAAACTACACCCAAGCAAGTAGGTCTCTCATCCAACATGAGAAAAGAGCCAAGACTTTGAGACTATACCGAGCGAGGTGGCGCAATGGTAAACCTTTCGACTCGTATTCGGGAGGACCTGGATTCGCATCGCGGTACGACCATCTCCAATAACCTCGCTGTCGACGAGACACAGACACTCGGCCGTACAGTGAATATGGGGTAGAGCGATCTCGCTGGCTGCGCACAACACCCAATTGCTTTTCTGCCAACACGGCTGTCATAAACGACGTGAATAGGTTTTGAGGCGAGAACACTGTTTAGTAAACAAGTGATTTGAGATGTTTGTATACTACCTCCAACCAATTTGTAACACAGTATGATTAAATTCAAATTGGTTACAGTATTTTATTCATATAAAAGTGATCGTCTTTTGAACATTAAGATATTAATAATCTTGTTCATCACTGTTGACCATGTAACTTGTAATGTTTTGGGGTAGGTCACATGCGCAGAAGACGAAGAATCGGTCTACTCATCTTTAGTCTATGGACTCGGCTTCACACGCCATATTGAATTACTGGTTTCTAGCTTATTTCATTTGTTTAGGGATACTTCTTTAAAACTACAACTATACCCATCTGGCAGAACCTGAATATGCGTTCACTGCCGTGAAGTTAGTTCACCGACTTTCGACAAACGATCAAACACAGATGCATGTGAGAAGACTAGCGATGACTAAACTTCCATCTCCAGGACCGTAATCTTCAATCTACCATTACGATCCAGACCTCTGAAATGCACACACTTGCCAAGTGAGAACAAGCAAGCTGCGGGGAAATTCGGGGCTCAACAAAGAACATGAGTCTCATTGTCTTCAATTTTAAAGAGGATTATTGCATTTGTTCCTCCAAACACAATGGTACACTCGAGACATTTACTGTGGCAATTTAAGGCAATTGTGAGTCAATAAACGATGATTAAAAAAAAAAAAAAAAAAAGACGGGAACTTCGGCCCAACTGCAACTGCCTGTTCCTCCGCAAGACAAGCATCAGCCTGTGAAGTCAATCAGAGTCGCAGAATTTGACGAGCAACTTTATCGGGCCCCATCTTTTAACCCGGGGCCAAGTGATTTCACCTTTTCCCCCTAAACTGAAATTGCAAAATAAATATATCTTGAAAAATTCCCCAAACACCTAAATAAATTCATGTGACAGCCGATAGAATCCAGATGAAACACTTTATAATTATGTTGAGCAGCCGAGATGGCAGAGGGGGGAAATTCGGGGATGGGAAGGGGGTGGGGGTGGGTAAGTAGGGCTTTTGGGATAGCTGAACACATTAAAAACAAAACTTTGAAGACGATGGTATACAGAAATGCAATACTTTAATTTCTGGATGGCGGCAGATACGAAAACTGAAGCAAAAGTATGGTTTGAAAGCGGCCGTAAAGGAGATTAATAATAGGGTACTTTTGATTGCATGTCTTAATGCATGATTAGACTGCAAATAAAAATTAAAACCGACTTGCAAATTAGTTTGCGAATTTGAGACAGAAGTTGTGATGCTATGAATGGCGACTCAAAATCGTCTACTCTACATGCTAAAAAAAAGGGTAATATTTTATAGTCATGTTCATATACGGTAATGGTGGATGCCTTCATATCTTCGGTAACCGAACGAAGATCATGGGATGGCATGCATGTAACTAGTAATTAGGGGCCATGGNGGGGCACATGAATCATTCTTAATGGCAAGGGTGTGAGTGTTATAGTGTCTATATGGTAACGTAAACATTGAAGTCTCTCGTCAACTAATTACTCCGAACACAAAATCGAAACACAAACAAAATACGTCGTATTGAATATAATTCTTTATAATAAACGACAAACAATATAACATGGCAGTTGTACAATTGAAACTGTCAAATACTTATTAATATTTAATCGTTAACAATTTTGCTGCCAGAAAAATAGCTACACCTAGAGTGAATTATACACAAGTGACGAAAGTTGGTCAACAGCACCACCAAGGTAATTCTGGAAACAATTTACGTTTGGCTGCACTTGGACACAAGAAATGACACCAGGGGTAGCCATTCCTGCTACAATCCTGGTAACATGAACAGTCGTAGGACGCGAAGCCGTGTGCAGCGTAATTTGAGCGAGTGTGGAGGTAACATCAGTGAGTAGATAGTATGCCTCGGCAAAGCACTCGACACAAGCATGAACACGCAAAGTTTGCGAGAGCGAGAGCGAAAGCGAGAGCGAGAGTGTGTAAAGAGATTTGGGCGGCTCTCAACAGCGATGTCTTGAGAGCCGACGAGAGTGATTGAGGTGAGAATGAAGCAGCACCGGAATGAAGTAGCAGGAGAAACGGAAGATCCCGAGAAAGCCCGCCAACCAGCGGCATCGTCCTGCACGATTCCCACATGCGAAAATCCGGGAGTGACCTGGCCGGGGATTAAACCCGGTTCGCCTTGGTGGAAGGAGAGC